>JAWNOR010000346.1:0-50000 GCA_035045885.1 Drosophila borealis | reverse complement strand
TGTGTGTGTGTGTGTGGAGGTGCCAACCTGTTCTCTAATTGGGTTAAAATGCAGTTGACGCTGCCTCCAGGCGGAAATCTGTGGCAACTGTGGCTGCCAGCTGCCAGCGGGTAACAGGCGTTGACCATATTTTTTGTTGCTTTTTGCCCATAACATGATTTATATGCAACGCTTACGAGAACTGACCTCGTTACGCTTTAAGACCTTGTAGATGCTCAATGTATTTGCAATTCAGAAATTGACTTGCCTTCTATGTGAGTGCATGCTAAATTACTTTGTAAATTATCCTCATGGTAACTATATTAGAATTCAATAATCATACAAATTAAATAACTTCTGCATTTATCGCCGCATCCAAGATATATGTAGGGCTGGCAACTCTGTCAGATAGAGCTGTCGATGAGAGCCCTTAGAGGACGGTCGAATGTTAGAATGTTAATGTTAATAACAGAAGGAATGTTAACAGGAGCCTACGATAACAGATGAGAGTTGGGCTCGAGTCTGCGAAGATAAGAACGGACGGAACAGTTAAGAGCGAACCAATAAGAAACCAATTTGATCAAGGGAATAAAAATCAATATAACCCGATTTAACTTAAGAAAGATAATGTGAATTGAATGGCTTCAGAAAATCGGTCCCGTCATATCTATATGAAGAAATTATATAATTTTTTCAAAAGACTCTTTAATATGATTACTTTAATTCTTGCTATCATCAGTTTTGCTTGGTATTTATATGATGGACTTTAATTCTGGATCCCCTCAGTTATCCTTAGTTAATTGCAGTTCTAAATCTTCCTTACCTAATTGTAGTTCTAAGTATATCTTCGCTCTGATAACTTTATTGCAACTGTTCTTAGTTTTTAGCTTTAAATAGACTACATCACAATCCAATCTTGAGCTAACTTTTGCTCTTGGTCAGATAAAATCTTCGTATTTGTTCCATACCTTGTTCCGAATGTCTTCCAAGGTTACATTACATGTTAAGCAAGTCTTTGCTTTAAGCAAAGTGCATTGAAATCCAGTCCTGAGCTTACTTTAGCTCCGGGTCGGATAAGTTCTTCGTCTACTTTTCATACCTGGTTCAAAATGTTCTCCTGGTTTAATTTACTGAGCAAATCTTAGCTTTACGCCTACAACTGTAAAGACTTGATCAAAAAGTAACTTTATTTGCAATTACATCAGTTCTTGTTCTAAAATTCCCTATAAAATAGGCGCATATATGCTCGATAGTCTCTTCTATTCAGCTTTAATTAATGAAAGTCTGTTTTAAAGCAGTGCAAAATGATTTCTAAAGTAGATCACAAAAGTTCTTCGCCTAAAAAAGTTCGAGTTTACGCTCATTTTCTGCTGCATGCAGATGCAGATCGTAATGCTAAGATCCAGCTTCTTGCATGTCCTCCGTGTTCACTTACTTAAGCTCATGTTTAAAGCCCAAAGAAAATATGGAATTAACTCGAAATCAAATACATTTTACAAACAAAATTGTTTGACTTTGGACTCTTTCCAGTATTATCATTTGTTCACATTGTTTTTTTAGCCATAAAATGCTTATTAATTATTTATATATTAACATAAATAAATAATACTCTTACATATTAATTTATTACATGTTTAAAAGCTAAACAAATACAGATTAAATTGAGTGCTTGTGCGCGCTGATTTATTAAGATTTATTGTAAATGCTTTCAATTTCATTTATAATCACGAGTTGAGCCGTGTGTGCGAGTGTGTGTGTTTGTGTGTGTGTGTGTGTATTGTGTGTGTGTGTAGATAAGTACTTGTGCACGTAGACGCGGCCTGTTGTCAAATGAACCTGTCAAATTTTAACAAACACTCACTTTCTCTTTGGAGCGCAGCTGGCGCTAGTCGAGCGTTGAGTGCGAGCACTCGAACTTGTAGGCACATGTTGTGTGCATCCTGTGCCAAACCAAATTACAATTTATTTATATGCAACACCCACACACGGACTCGGACACATGCAACATGTGGCACTGTGGCGGCACTCTCGCGCTGCCCTGGAGCCAAACTGATTTGTCTGCAAATCAGTAGGCAATAAGTCAAACGCCGCCGCCAAAGTTCAAAATTATTTTCTATTTTTGCGCTTCCGTTGCAAGCAGAGAGCCAGTGGGAGTAGAGGGGGGATAGAGGGGAGGGGGGGCAGACCCACAGCAGAGCTGGCCGCCCAGTCAGCTCAGACAGTTGGCTGTCTATCATTTGCCTCACATTTTAGCCTTTCATTTTAGCCGCTGACGCAGACGCAGTTGCAGACAATTGCAATCGTCGCCGTTCGCTTTGTGGCAGCTTCCTGCTGCCTGCCACACAGAGCCGCCCTCAAAGGGGCCGCTCTTTCGTTTGGCTTCGGATTTGCTAGTTTTCTTTCTTGGTTTCATGTCTCGTCTGGAATTTGTTTTTATGTTTCACTTCCATTATTAAACACATGGCTCGGCTCATCCAATTTTTTTTTTTCAGTTCATAATTTGTTTCTGTTTGTGTTTTCTTTCATAAACTTGCCACATTCAGCGGTTGCAATTTGCAATTTGCCAGTTGCTAACTTATGCAATGGGCCACGTTTCGATTTGGTTCGGTTTCTGGCAATGAGGAAGTTGCATGTTGCCGCACTTTTGTGGGTGACTGTGGCAAATTGTTGCCTGATTATAGGGATGTTAACTGTTTATGCCACAACGCTGGCAGCAATTGTTTTTCCAGCCGATTGTTAACTGCGATTGACTTAAATGTGGCATAAACGATGGTCAGCTAACTGCGAAAATGGCTTGAACTAGTTGCCTATCGAAACGTTATGTAGACAATACCTAAAGCCATTCATAGCTGCGGATGTTGCGGACAAATACTTTCGACTGTTTAAGATATAATCAGCACAAACGTTTTTAGGGCTTTTTGGGTCTTACTTAAAGCTTACCAAAGATCGTGACATCACTCGGAAAAAAAGGGACAAGAAATCGAATTTTATCGAAATAGTTGAGCAAGTAAATTTGAATGTGCTCAGCTCTCAGTTCTTCCGAATGTTCACAAAAATGATTAGACTGTAATCGATATATATCGATCAGGGCAGAACGGAGAATGCTATCGACTATCTACAATAAATATAAGCTGCATTTGGTATACGAAAGCCTATATGCTTGAATTGGAATGTGTTGAGCTCTTAAGTTCTTCCAAAACTACTCAAAAATGATTAGTTTTTAATCGATATTTATCGATCAGCGCAGAACGGAGTAAGTTATCGATTAGCCAAAATAAACGTGAGCTGCATGTGGTTACATGCCAATCTTGAGGCCCTAGTTTATCGAAATCTTCCACATCTTTCAATGAAAAGTAAATTTCTTGATCGGTATTTATCGAATTGTTGGCATTTTTATCGAAATCTGAGCTGCAGTTGGCAATATCGTTTCAGCTAGTCCTCCTGTTCATACTCTAATGTGTATTAGGTAATCGGAGATGTCTTCCGCTCCCTGTTAGACAAAGTGACACAATGCTAATATGCCCTAGTTAGCAGCTAAAGGGTATGCAAATGGCTTCTTGGCTTCAAGAGTTTCCACACCCAGGCGGCACGTCCTCGACCTTTCGACGCTCAGCTCCATTTTTGCTATTTTGCCGACAATTTTGTTTATTTTTGTGTTTTGCTTTAACAATAACAATAAAAGCTACGCCTGCGCAGCATTCGTACACACTTACTCACTCAGTCAGTCAGTTAGTCAGTCAGTTAGTCAGTTAGTCAGTCAGTCTGGGAAACACTCAGACGCGGAGCCAAGCTAAACAATGCGGCCCAGGCGCGTGCTTCTGGCTGAGCAGCAGCCATTTGGCGTGGCCATAAAAAACAGCAGCAGGCAGCTCGGGTAGGCGTTGCGCCTGCGCAGACAACAATGGCCTGGTCTGGGGTCTGGGGTCTGCTCTCGGATCTAGTACTAGACTATGCTGACTTATAATAAATGCTTTGTCTGGCCGACTGGCAGCTCTAATGAGTTTTGGCCCCCAATTGGTTTGCTCTTTTGGGCCATATTCATCAAGTGGCCCGCCCAGACTTTCTGTTGATTTGTCAAGTCTCGGAGTCCGGAGCAAGTCCTAATTGTGTGGCATGTATGCTTGAGCTCTGAACTCCTTGAGCCGCATCTCGGCTGTGTCCGCATATGAGAGCGAAAGTGTTTTCTGAGCTGGCCAACAGGCAAACAGGCAGACCGCTGCTGCCGCCAGCAAATCCTGCAATGAATAATTTAGTCATTTCATGCAAACGCAAAACTGAACTTTTTGTGTCGAAGCATTTAAGCCGCAGGAGTTGCGACCACCCAACCGACAACAACTGCAACAACAACAGCAGCCACTTTGGCGGCGACTCCAACTCCAACTCCAGCTCCAGCTCCGACTGGCAGCGAGTTGGCGACGCTGTCTTGGCGGCAAATTCATCACATGAGTTCCCGTGGCGATGGCGACGGTGGCGCTAAATCGTGTGTGAATGGCTTGACGAACTGCAGCCGCAGTCGCAGCCGCAGCCAGCCGGGCCCCAAAAACTGTTGCACACTGGTTCAAGACATGTCAAAAACTGGTCACATTTTTAATTATAGCCATTAAAGCGGCTTCTAGCATTTAACCAGCCAGAACTTTGACATAATTAAACCAATCTTAAAAGGCATATATATTTATATGCATTAACAAATTCAGACCAAAAACTGAAATATGGAACTCAAATATGGGCATTATTTTGAACTTTATTTCGTCATTCGAAAAACTGAAAAAAAAAAACATTTCAAACTTACAATTCAAAAATAGTATTGAATTTAATTCTGTGAATAATATGGGAATATCTTAATGTCATGAACATTTTTAATTTGCAATATAATTTATTTTTGTTGTTTTTAGGGAAATGTCACAAATTCATTCCAAAAACTCAAAATCTCTTCAATTACTGGAAACTTAGACAAGTTAAAATCCCTTCATAGTTGTTGCTCCTTATAGAATTCCAAATCTCATAATATTGTAAAGATTTAGTTGATTTCTATAAGAAAATTCAGTTTGGCCTTGATTTGTGCTGTAAATGAATTTTACTATATTTAAATACGAAAAACTATAAATCTGTTTTAATAACTTTTTCCATCTAAACTTTTAAAGAGCTCGATCTTTATTTTTTTTTTTTTCAATTTATTAACTTGAATTTGCATTTTGAATTGATTTCTGGCAGCGATAAGAGGGGCTTAATCGATTGCCAAATATTTGGGACACTGTGCAGCTAAATGGTCGAATCTGACGCAGACGCTGACTCGGACTCGGAGGCGGAGTCTTTTGAGCTTGAGCTGGGAGTCTGGGTCTGAATGTGACCATTATGGTGACCAATTAGTCATTCGGCGCTGGTTTTGCTTGTCATCTATTGGAGGGTTTGGCCACAAGACAAACATGCAGCATGTAATTTGTTGGTCAATTAAAAGCGCCGCTTACAAGCATCAACATGTCTTGGCCATTTATGTGACTTTCGCAACGTGTTGGCAGCCCGGGCCGGGCAAGCCGGGCAGGCCGGGCAGCCCCAGCTGAATGAAAGCGAGTCGCTGGGGTCGCTGTCGGACGTTGGGGTCGCCAATTCTGGAGGAGCACTAAAATGCGGAAATTGGCAACAGCTGGCGCTCACTTTCAAGTGGCGAGTGGCAACTTCTTTGTGGTTCTGCCTTGTCAACGCTAATGGCCATATGCAAAAAATAAAAATAATGAGACGCAACTGCAGCAGCAGCGGCAACTGTGATTTGTTGTTGTTGTCGCTGTTGTTGTTGCTGGCGGCACTTTCTACAGACAACACTGTCCCAAAATAAGCGGCCCATGCTGCACTCACAAATATATATACATATATATGCATGTTGTGTATATATAATTTTTCTTTTTATTTCTTTGGCTTTGGTTTTTCGGCCACAAATCCTAAAATGGCATGCCGCGACATGTGCGACCGACTTAGCCAGCAGAGACAAGGTGACATGGCCACGACGACGACGGCGATGGCGATGGCGACAACATCGCAGCTGCTCCAAGTTGGAGTTGGATTTGCTGTCTCTGTGCAGCCAAGCATGGCAGATGCGTCCTCTATGCCTCTTCTGGCCTATGCCAAATAAATCTCAAAATATAAATAATAATAAGCACAAGCGAGGTGCGTTTTGTGAGTTTTACACATCTGAACTTTGAGATATATATATCTTGTTTAATGCTTATTATACTTCGTAATGTAAGATATGGGTATAGGGTTTAGATATAGTTATTGGGTATACGATATATAGATACGATGTATAGATAGAGATAGAGATGTAGATGCATATATAGGTATGGGTATAGGGTGTAGATGTAGGGAATAGGTCTTCACTTTTGATCGAATTATATTTGGATAAATATTTGGCAATAAGCCGATCAGCTCTTGGATAATTCCTTGAATGTGACATGTGGACCGAAAATGCAAAGTCCAGAAATCTTAAATCCTATAAATCCTTTTAGAATTGTAATCTGAGTTAGAAAAGGCAACATTATTTCATTTGAATTCCGACTTGGAAAATATATTGGTGAATATGCAGAAATATTCTACTTAATGTGTTAAAAATCTTAATTCTTTTCTAAGCAAGTACTTAGATACACTTACTTAAAGATATTGATGAGTAGGCGCAAATATTCTCCCTACTTGTCATCTTTCAGTTGAACCTTATGTTGAGTTTTTAAATGAAGAACTTAAATGTCAAAAAATTATTTTGTGCTTAGCTTGTGCCTGTTTTTTTATGCCTAAATGTTAACACAATTCATTTCTCTCTTCGCTTGGCTAAGCAAATAAAATATATAACAAAAAAATTCTCTTTCTCCATTTCAAATGATGATGATACATTTAAAATCTCCTTCATCTCAGGGAAGATGTGTGCGTCGCAATAGTCCTGATAATAATGATAATAATGTATGTTGCACCCTCGCAATTTATATATGCCAATTGCTGCTTATGTTGTGTCGCCTTTTTTTGATGCCCAATTTGGCAATTTGGCGACGAGCTTAGCGTCATTTGTGGGTCATGCGGTCTTTGGGAATGGAGACTGGCGCCCGCGAGACGTTCGTCGATTGAAATTCATATTTATTTCCCCCCTCACACTCAGCGAATGCAGTCCAAATGAAAGGGGTAAGAGTGGAAGGGGGAAGGGGTGTTCGTCTATGCAATCGACGAGCATCCGATTTTGATCATTCAATTAAAATATTTAATGGCCAAAGGGGGCCACTGGCTCCAGCTCGAGCGCTCAGTCTTTGTCTCTGGCTCTGGCTCTGGCAGTAAATAAACCTTGAAACAGAAAGCGACGCCAGTTGAATTGATTGATCAAAGCGCTGCATAAAAAATATATAAAAAAAATAAAATAAAACGATCAACGTATAAAAATTAAAGTGCGATGCACATGTGCAACACTTTGCACTTCCTCATGGCTATGACTGTGCCCAGGAGGGGCTGGCCGTGGAGCTGGAGTGGCAAGCAGGAGGCTGGAGGCGGGGGGAGGGTAGGCTGGAGGGGGCGGCCATGGAATTTTGCGCCGTTGTGCATCGGAATGCGAAATTAATGAAATCACATGCAGACAACTGGCAAAAAAACTAAAATAAAAGCTCCGCAGATGACGATGAGGTGGCCCAGGCACAGGCGCAGACCCGACCAAGACCGGGCCGTCGTTGACAGTGATTAATGTTGACGTTGTCAGGCTGAGCAAAAAACAACAACAACAGGAACAACAACAACTGCTGCAGAACACACAAAGAAAACACTTAAAGCGCAATATTATTATCGACACATTTGTTAAGGTTCTGTGTCGAAACTGAAACCCTCGAAAGCGATTAAGATCTTCTGTTTGGCCAACACTTTTCCTTAAGGCTCGGGCCCGACTTGTTAAAAAGCGAAAGATCTTCTTCTTAAGAATAACGAAAGTAGCTTAAGTCAACAATCCAAACGAAACGAAAAGGAATGTTAAAAGGTTTTCAAGCGCATAAAAAAGGAAGAAGAAACAAAAAAAAAACACATAAAAAAGCGCAGCTCGAAATGCGCTTAAAACAAAAGTAAAAGCCGTGTCAGATCTTTCGAAATGTTGTCGCCTTTCTGTTGCTGGGCGAAAACAAATACAGTAAGCCGACTTAAGTGGACACATTATGTGTGGGAGATATTTATTAAATATGCTCGGCCAACAGATAAAAGTTTATGATTTACGATAGCCCTAAAAAAAGCGATATAATATCAAAATGTTAAAGGTTGTTTTTTACACGAGAGTGCTCTAAATATTGCCTTAAATTGTTGTTCTTGGATAGGAAAGATAAGGTATTTGATAGAGGTCTATCAAGTCTATCTATTCTCTGACCTAAAGTCAACATTTCCTATATAGTAAAATTCTCTGAACTTTATCTTTTAATATCTATAGAGTTATGTAAATAATCAGATTATTGATAATATCTTTTGTAGCAAAATAATCTATAGCAAACATTTCCCATATACTTTTTATTAGTGATACAATTGCTGAATAATTGATTGTAAAGTTATCTGAACTAAAGGATACATTTTCTATATGCATATATTAGGGATCAAATTTCTCTGAACTATAGGAAACTTTTCCCATATACGTACAAATATATATAAGTGATAAAATTGCTGATAGATTTATAGTAAACTTCTCTGAACTATAGGAAACATTTCCCATATACATATTTATAATTGATATAATTTTTTGGAAGATTTTTAGTAAAATTCTCTGAAGCACATATTTTCTTAAATATTGTTTCAACTATTTTTGTGGCATTTGTAAAAAGCAAAAAAATGATAAAAATTGGTGAAAGCACTTAAAATTATATAAAACTTACTCACATCTCTTTATTCAGACCTGATTTTTGAGCAATTTCAAGCAGAAACATAATTTCCCAATCATTTCACTAATTTAATGAACCACTTGACTGAGTTTTGTCTGACCTTAAGAAAATCTGCAGCAACAGCAACAATAAAAACAACAACAACAACAATGAACGTGACGCATGCGCAACTACAACAAAAAGCATCTCAGGCAATTTTTAAATTGTGTATCTTGAAGCGAATCAGATATAAATTACAGAGCTGTGAACATTCTTCATTTGGCTTTTCTGTGTGTGTGTGTGCCCTTTTGTTTTTCTGTGCAGCAGACGGAGAGAAATATTTGCTGTTCATAAGCAGAAATTCGAATACGCAAATTCAATGCGAATGCAAAGGTAGCCGAAAGGTAGCTAACAAAATATCCCATTACTCCCCGGCTAAAAAAATAATAAAAGAAACGGATACGATTTCATTATACAATATCCAGGCGCAGTTTAAAGACGCAACGTTTACGAAATGTTCGAGAAAACAGTCCGAAAGACAAACAGCAGGCGCTGGTCGTCCGAGGGTTTTGCTCGCGGGGGTAGGGGTCGGCAGAGAGGGGCGCAGAGGGGTAGACTCGGCATTCAGCTGATGTTTCCGCAAAAAGTCAAGTCGAATGCTCGTTCCACAGTGGCCACATCAAATTTGTTTCATTAGCCGCGTGAAATGGCCTTTTGTGGCCTGTCTCTCCCCTCCCCCCTCTCTCCCTCTCTACTGTTTCTGCTGGCGCCCACCCTCTGGCTGTTTTGGCCAGGAAGGCAGCTTGGCCAACAAATTTGCCGCATGGTGTGCATAATTTTTCATAATTTGCGTGGGCGCATTTGCATTAGCGACCGACTGACTTCCTTACAGCTGTCAAGCCACACACACACACACACTCACACACACACACACACACACATGCAGTCGCTCGCATACCACTTGATGTACTGTGGTGCCACGCCCACGCTATTGTCAGTCCAGCGGTTTTTGGTTTTTTTCAATTAAAGCCATCATAGATTGCAAATCAAATCGATTGCAGCGCATTTAACGCCTGTCACATTACTTTCGGTACGTACTGTTACGCAAGCAGTGCGCGCGCATGCGTTGCTGAGTTTTTTTTTTTTTTTTTGTTAGCCGTTTTCCCGCTGGCAGCTGCGCGCTCGCAAACAGTAGCCAACTGCGAAATGGATTTCTTTTCTTTTCTTTCCGTAATTACACTTTTACTTTATGCATTTCTCTCTGCAATTTGGCACAATTTTGCGCTTCAATTCTTCAGCTGCTTCTTTTGTCCGAGCGGGCCACTAAATTATAGTGCTCACTGTGGCTGTGTGTGTGTGTGTGTCTGTGTGGGTTTATTTGGCCAATAATCGAGCCGTGTCGTTTTCGGCCTGGCTGGCTAATGGGCACGCGGCTAAGCACGAAATGTCAGCACTTTGTCTTATTTAAATATGGCCAGGCACAGTTCACAGTAGACAACAGCCGACTTCTGTCCAGCTCCAACTCCAACTCCGACTCATATGTCGGACATAACTCATGTGTGGGTGTGTGGGTGGTCTTTCACTTCAAATTAGTTATGGACACGTCACGGCATAGTCTATGGTCTCTGTGGAAAGTTTTGACGGTTGAGTGAAAGAGCGCTTAGGCAAAATCAGACCAGCATTTTTTAGACAATAATTTATATACCAAAGTAGAATACTTGGATAGATATAGTACAGCTATAAACAATATCCAAAGAGGTAGCAAGATAAGGGTTAAGAGAGTGTACTTCTTGGTAAAAGTCTTCTGATGTGTGTGTGTCAGAGGTAAAGAAATAAGGCGAAGGAATGAGTGATGGTATACACCAAAGATAAAAAGATATTTAAAAGATATAAAAGTGAGAATTTATTGTAACATTCTTTAGAGTGATAAAGAAAAAGGGAGAGAGACAGGGAGATAGTTAAAGAGAGAGAGATAGAGGATGAAGTCAAGAGAAAGAGAGAGACGGAGAAAGAATTTTAAATTGATCGTTATCGGAAGAAATCTTAAGATAACAATAGCTCCATTAATCGAACATAACCTTTCGATAGACTGGTTATCGATAAC
Source organism: Drosophila borealis (assembly GCA_035045885.1). NCBI lineage: Eukaryota > Metazoa > Arthropoda > Insecta > Diptera > Drosophilidae > Drosophila > Drosophila borealis. Next base: position 39,068 of record JAWNOR010000346.1, on the reverse strand, counting down.
TCAGCTAAAGATAAAGACTGCCTAGTTCCAGGTCTCCAGACAACAATCCCATTGAAGGTTCCCTCTGCTTATGATGAAGAGCTTTGTGTAAAGCATCCTTCAACAAAACATTCTTGATTGTCCTGTCCTGTCTGCTACTCATCTCTTATTTAAGAAGCTGCACACACTTGTCACATGTGAAAGCGGGAGAAGTCCACTCAGTGAGCCGCGTGTCTAATTTATGATTATGACCTTTCGCTTGATGTGCATCGCCTTTGGCTGCTTTAATTATTTAGAATGCTAAACACCTCAATTAAACAGATTGCGTCCTTCCGTGCGTGCCACAAGGATATGCCGCCTGTCGGGTAATTGAAATGTGCCCCGTTAGCCAACCCCGAAAAGCGTCTGTGCTCGGTAATAATGCATGCATGGACACACCTCAAAGACCCCAACCCCCACCCTCTTTTGAAGGGGCATACTCGGAGAGCTGGCCCAGTGCACGAGTGCGCCAATTTCGTGGCGCGCCCAAAAGCACGCAACAGTTTTTTTTGTTTAGAGATGTGTGAGTGTGCCCAGCATCTACGGGACAACCCTTACCCCCGGCAGCCTCGACCCCCCCCCCCCCCCCCTGGAGCAGCCGATGTCAGCCTTTGTGAATCGGATACGTGCCACACACTCGGTTTGCTTTCTGTGTTCGAGTTGAATAAACCCAAGCGGACAGCTGTTCCAGATGGAACAATATTTTGATGAACTTTAAGCATCCTCCCCTCGCTGTAGTTTTCGATGAACTTAAAGCCACCCTCTTGGAGTTGATAGCGCATATTAAAGCCGCCGCTTATCATGGGAAATCTATTGCGCCACTTTCACCGCACAACTTGCATCAATTAAGAGTCGAGAGTGTGAAAAGCCGAGGCAGTAAATCAACAGCTCAGCTGAAAGTCGACTATTACCCTACATAATCGAGGGGAACAAACGGTGCAACCCCTAAAGTCGACAATGCGGCGCCGCTCCGAGGCACTCATAATGAGCACAATGCACACAGACTACACACACACACGCACACACACAATGCATCTGTCAGATACGCGCATCTGTGCGTTACAAGTGCCTGGCGCACCCTCAAGTGCAGCGCGTAGACAAAATGCTGGGCCACAAAATGATAATGCGAATGATATACTATGCATATATAGCCATAAATTATATAAAGGATCATATATGCCTAACATGCATATGCCTTTACAATTCTCAAGTTCTTCTGGCAGCAATTCAAATGATTATAAAATAAAAGTTATCAATGTTATTATAATTTTAACAATTTTATGGCTATTAATTTTGAGTAGATATAAGGCCTATAAAACCTACTTCCGCTAGCGAAAAACCTTTTCATTATCTAAAAATTCTATAATTTAGATAGGCATTATTTCCAAGAATTGTTTGCTTTTCAATAAGTAAAGTGAGCTTATCATTTTCCGAGGTACCTTTTTACATTTTACACCTGACAGCTGTGAAAAAAAACGAACAAGTTTTACTTATCAATAAAATAGCTATGTATGCGAATAAATTATATATGCTATAAAATGTTCAGTTCTCAGTTCCGGACGTAGTGCTTGCAGGCAAAGTGACATTGAGCTCGATTGAGCAGTAAAAGAATATATGAAATAAGTTTAGAAATATAAATATTTGTAAAATCTTAAAAGATAACAAAAGTGTTTAAAGAAATACTGAAATTTAGGAAAGTATTTGGTTTTAATAACAGTGTAGATTGTTCTCTCAAGCGTTCGGTTTGCCTCGGCCGAATGCATTGTGTGTCACATCGGACCCTGGCTGCACAGTTAGTCCAACCCTGGCTTGTGGGTGGAAGGGGTTGGCAGTTAGAGCAACAAGACAAACGGCGTGGCAGTTGAACTGCGCGCTCGACCCTCACTGCATGCGCATGCACTCAGACGAATTGTCTCCGTCTCACTCACACTTACACACGGCGGACCTGACAGCGCACCGCACTCACCCACACAAAGGCGTGTGGGTCGCTCTCTCTACTCTCTTCCGCGCTCTCTCCCTCTCTCTCTCTCTCTGTTGAGCGCCACGCTTAACGACTGTTTCATTTTTGAATTCAGTTTCGGTTTCAGTTTCGGTTTTTGTTTTGTCAGTTTTCAGTTTTCAGTCACACGTTGACCGGTGCGAGTCGATAACGAATCCAACAGACACACACAAAAAGCAGAATTTACGAAAAACTCAAAACTCGAAAAAAACGCAATTCACAACAAATTATTTTCGCTTTGTATAAACAACGAAAACGCGTCGCGGTGGTTGTTATTGTTATTCTAGCTGTTGTTGTGTTGTGTGCAGCGATGCATTTAAATGTGTGTTTAGTTGTTGCTTAAGGAAATCCACACACACACACACACGCACGCACGCACACATACAGCTAGCTTCCGTTGTGCACCAATTGCGGGCGCGCCCCCCCGGTCTGCGCTGCCTTCTGCTTCGTTTCTGTTTACTGTAAATGTTTGGCAACATTTGTTGTACCAAAAGCCGAAGCCCAAATAACCGAAGCCGTAACCGAAACGAGGTCAATGCATTTGTAATTGCTGATAACGAAAAGTGCACAAAACTAACGAATCAAGTGAGTGAGTGAGCGAAAGAGAGAGACAGAATAATGTTAAGTTCAAAGTTAAGTGGAGCCCCCCCTTGAACAATCGCCCCCTTTAAAAATCATAAATAAGTAAATAAGAAAAAATTTTCCACTTGAGCGAGCGCAACTGAAATGCATTTATTAACTGCCGCCGGGCTGCATTTGTTACTGTATCTGTATCTCAGCCAGTGCGCTGTATCTGTATCTGAAGACCATAATTGCATGCCATAAAAACTTCAGACTCGCGTCTTATCAGTGGCAACTCTGGCTGTGGCTCTGGCTATGGCTGCTGCTGCTGCTGTAGCCGCATTTTTTTAATCAGACTTCCACTTGAACTATTTCTGTTTTCACTTATTGAAGTTTATTGGATTAGCGTGCATTAAACTTGGCTATCTGGAATTTACGGGCTTTGTAACGGGCAGGTGAGTGCCACAGATGTTGGCAACAATGTTGCCCCGGCTATTGCACTTGGCCATGACAACATGTTGTCTTTATGGATTTACAATGCGTATATACGCACACACCCACACACACACACACACACACATGTTGCCAGTGTGTTTTTGTCAGGGGGCATTGACACTCTCTTAGTACACCCTATAAATGTGTCACTGGAAATCGCTGCACCCGCATGCAGCATGCCACTTGCCGGGGGACACCCTTTTCCACAATCACAACTGGCGAACTGGGTTCTGCTTAAACAAACAGTTCAATTGGAATTGAAAACCAACAAAAATGCATAAATTAAACAAGGGAAAGACCTAGAACAGAGCGGTATATTGGGGGCAAGACAAAGCAAATATTTTTTAATTAAGCAAAGCAAAATTTAGAGATTGAAGACAGTTTCAATCATGTTCGTCATACGCTATAAACGCTGATAAGCCCACCAAATGATTCGCATGGCAATAACTTTTGTTTCGAAAAACATGAATCATGCCAACTGCATGCATATGATATGATATGTGGTTATAGCATAATAAACTGCAGTGCGATTAAAAAGAGTGTCGAAAGTTGACAGTGGAGAGAGATGAGTAACCTTTAAGGTCCAGAGACATTCCCTAACTTATCATCTTAGTCAATTTTACAAAGTGTGCCAAAGCTCGTGCTCTAGTTAGGATTTATAATAATAATAATATTCTGTTATGGGATCGCATTAGATAAACTATTGAAACTTTCACCTGCTTACCTGGGCTTAGCTTTGCAAAGAATAGCTGGAGCTTAAGATTTGTGTGCTTGGTTTTGTTTGAAGGAAGGCGTTATATGATATTGAGCACAAGTTCGAGTCGCTGCCAACCGCAGGGCAGGTAAACAAACACGCCAGACATTCAGATATGTTTACATATATTTACCTGTGTGTGTGTTGAGTATTTATTTATAAAACCCACATGTTGATCCATAGTTCGTTTAGCCCCAGTACGTGACCGCAAAATTGCATACACAATTTCAATAAGCAACGACCTAACAGTAAAGAGACTTAAATAAAACCTTTGCGAACTCATAAATATATTTAAGGGCTACCTTAAAAATAAGCTTTAGGCTTACTCGAAAGAAGGTAAGAGCATAAATAAGACTTCAGGTTCTTATCCCCAACAGCAATATACATAAGATTCCATCAAAATTAAAAAATTAGAACCTGCAAAAAAGAGGTTGCCGGTTCAAGCTTCAGGATATCTTGGCACATTCATGTTATCTTACTGTCAAACACATTGATAAATAACTATGAATAAGTTTATAGACAGCTTAATACAAATTAAGTAATAAGAACCTGCAAACAAGAGGTTGCCGGTTCAAACCTACGACACATTCAGGATATCTTGGCACATTTATGTTATTTAACTGTCAAACTCATTGATAAATTGCTATGAATAAGTTTATAGACAGCTGGCAATATCGTTTGGGATACAGTGTACTTGAGCCTGATTGGTTTGTCCCATGGCAGGCAATTAGTATTGATCTGCTAGATCTATGAATAACTGTTAATTGAACTGGCGGCGGTGTCATAAATATGCAATATCATAGAATCGATCGACATTTGACTAGAACTATGTATAACTAAAGATATTATGCGGGCGTTGACTGCCGCCGACTGTGAATTGGGTCAATAGTTGTTCTCGTCGTCGTCGTTGACGTTGTTCTCTTTGTTGTGGCTATCGCTGTGAACTATTTTGCAAATCAAATTGTGCTTAAAAGGGAGGACAGATAAAGAATGGAGCTAAACAGCTATTCAGCTCTAGAGCTATAAAGCTGCAGAGTTCAATGCACGCCAGCTGTGAACTGCTACAAAGATTTATTTGATTGCCAGCTCTTTCACTTTACGTGGCTCAAATCATTTTTTGGCAACTGCCAATTCTGCCAGACTGTAAAAGGTTTTTCTTAAGGCTAGTCTTCAGCCAGCACTGACAGCTTCAATGGAACTGCACTGCCCACAAGCTGCGCATAATAATAACCCTGAAAGTTTACTGACTTCCGTTCGCCTCGAAGAGAAGACACAACAAAGCATCTGAGTATCGAATCGTATCCAAGCGAAGCTGCCAGGTTGCCAGGCTGCCAGGCTGTAGGCAGCAGGCAGCAGGCAGAGTAGGCAGTGCAAAGAATGCCAGGCAGTTTTCTGGCCAGATAAAAATCTCTGAACACACACACACACCACAACACACACACCACAACACACACCTACAGAGGACGCGTGTCCGTGTGTAGGTGGCGCTAGCTGCAGTCAAAGCAGGAGCAGAAGCCGAAGGCGTCGCCTTCGTTAAGGCAACTTGTAGGCAATGTTGTTGCTGTGTCTTTTGTGTCGTCTGCAATTTGTTGTAGCTGGTAAGGTGCAACTTGCAACTGGCAACTTGCAACTGGCAACTGGCAACTGGCGTGTTAACAACCGTTGCTACGGTTTGGCGAACGGTGTTAACTGAAATGTTGCCACTCGCACGTTGCGACAGCTTCAACTGCCATGACATGACAGCAGAAAACTCCATGACAATGTTGCCCTCAGCTACCTTCCCTTGCACCTGTGCCACTGTGCTTGGCCCTCACTCGCTGTGTATTTATCTTAATTAGACGGACTCGAGACCATTCGACTGCAACTGAAAGTCAAGGCTTGGGACTTTTAGTCCCAATGCACACATGTGTGCCTGCTACTATCTTAAGTTAACCGAGTAGCTAGCACATCTGTCTAGATATATTAGTCCAAAGTAAATCTTAAAACTTATTAATTGATAAATGATTTAAATGATTTATCTAAATATAGTTCAAATCTCCAATTAACTCCTATCGAAAACCCACAGTTAATTAAAAGTTTCATTAACTATTTCTTATATTTTATTCATTCCCAAATGCCTGACTAAAGCTTTTTAAATATTTAACAATATTCACACACCGGAAGTACGCCATTTCTTTAGTCGTAAATAATCGATAAATATTTCTTGATTTGCAATCGAAAATCTTTAAGGATTTATTCTCCATTTGTCATGCCATATCTCAGCTAAGGCTATCAATATTTTCGGCGCTTTTTTTTTTAGTTAATCTGCCAGACAAATGTTTGGCCCGGTCTGCTCTGCTATTGCCTGTTGGAGGTGCTTAGAGCCAGCTGTAAATGCCTATCGCTTGCATTCCAATGCACAATTTACCGTCTCTTAACGTTTTTGTTTCTCTATTTTATAAGGTTTTTTTTTTGTCGTTTTGCTTGTCGCTTTTCATTTTGTCTGCGCCGGCGAGTGATTTTTTTTCTTGCCAGTCCTCGACATAATTTACGTGATCATTGCGCGTCGATAACAAGAAATTATCGACGCGCTTGCGCACGAATCCGACGACGGCGACGGCGGCCACCAACGCATTGGCAATCGATGTCGATGTCGATGCCGTCCAATCGTCGATAGCAGTAAAATGCTTGGCTTGTCGTTAGCTGCGTTTTTCTCTCTTTGTATTTCATAGAATACCCTATAATCAGAAGAGTGTAAGAAGGGTGGCATGTGCTTGTAAAAGAAAATTGTTGCGAAAAAAAGAAGTTATACGTAATTGGAAAAGCGAATATATGTAGAGACTTTTATATATATGATTTTGGTCTGCAAGAACTTCAGTCAGGTCTAGAGAGACCATGAGAAGTAATGGGAGAAGAGAGGGTGTATAGAAAATTGTATACATTTGTGGTTTGAGGGGCCTTTAATCAGAAGTAGAAGAAGGACGAGGAGTTATATCTACTTGGAAAAGGATGGGTATATAGAAATATGTATATGTTTGTGGTCTGTGGGAACTGCAGTCAGAATAAGAGAGCCTTCAAGAAGTTTTATTTAATTTCAATAGAGAGTGTACATAGTAGGACCTTTAACAGAACAATCAGAGACTACGACAAGTTATATGGTTTTGGGAAAGGGATAGTTTATGTGTACATTTTTGGCCTGTTATATATAATTGGAAAAGGGAGTGTATACATTTTTGGTGTGTATGAACTTCAATCAGAATTAAAGAGACTACGAAAAGGCATTTGTAATTGGGGAGAGAGAGAGAGAGTTAATCGAGATATGTATACATTTTTGGTCTCTAGAACCTTTAAACAGAAGAAGATGGACTGCATTCAACAATTGTCTACTTCCGGCTTCTAAAAATAAACACTTTTTTCGACGCTATTGAAAAACTTGAGACAAGGTAGACGAATTTTAATGTAATATCTACATATTGTTTATAAATGTTTATGATTTTAACTATATTTAAGAATTACTAAAGCAAAAAGAAAATTTTTATGAGGTTCAAATAATGCTCTTACTTTACCTAGAAGTTCTTCAAATTAAATAAGTTCATTATAAAACTTTTTCCCTCCCGCTTGTAAAGGGTATCTAGCTTGTCGTGCATTCTACTCTGGCGCATTCTTACCTGTGTGTGTGTGTGTATTTTTTTCTTGTTGCTTCGTTTCTAATTGTTGCGCGCGTTTGTGAAATTTATTGCGTTTCGCTTAATTTTAGTTGTTTTTATTTTTTTTGATTTTTGTTCGGGCTACGTAACGCCATGAACTGCAGTTGGAGCTTTGCAGCTTACAACTTCATTTGGCCTGGTTGGTGGGTTTTTGGCCTGGTTGCTCGATTTGGTAGCTGCGATATGGCGACGCGAAAAGCGAAATTCATTTTTATGTTAATGGCTTTTGGCGCTGGCCAGCGACACGCGCGTCTCGTGAAAGGAAAAGCGCGCGGTACGTGCATTTGCGTTTTCTTTCCTTCAATTTTGTTGCTCTCTTGTTGGTTATAGGTTTTCATTTAACAGTTAAGAGTCGCAACGCCCCCGCTTATAGCACTTCCTGCTGGCGCATTGCTGTTCCATGACATCCAGCCAGAACAAGAAGAACAAGAGAAAAAACAGCTGTGTTTGGGCTAAAGTACGCTGAACCACGCGGCTTGCCAACTGCCTGAGAATTATGACAGAGCCTCCGACAGCGTACCCCGAAAAAAAAAAACAAAAAAACCAAAACAAGCTGCCTGGCATTGATGATTCGACTGTCCGAAGTCTCGGCTCGGGACTCTGAGTCACTTTTGCACGGGCTTCATAAGCATGCATCATATTTAATCTCTGGACGCCGATTCCTGCCTCGAGCGTGTGAATATAAACGACAAAAATTGTGCAGTAAATTGATATCTTGTTAATCTTGTTGTTGTTATTGTTGTTGATGCTGTTGTTGTTGTTGCTCTTGTTTGTTGTTGCGAGCGATAAACATCCGCACAATTTTTGGAATTGAATCTGCTGAGAAATTGCCAACTCTGCGTTTTCAACAGGAAGCTACCAAGAACATGTTTTCGCACAACTTGAGAGATGGGATTAATATATATATAAATATATATATATGTGTATATATAAATATATATGTATATGATTGAGGAGTTGAAGATTTATTGGTTCCGCCTACAGACCTTAAAAGACCCTACTCAAAAGTAAATATTTAGCGTATGTTGGGCTTGCGAAATATTTTTGAAAAGTCGAGAGTTCAATAAAGTAAGAGTTATAGACTTAGGTGCATAGTTCAAGTAGGTTTCCGGAATAAAATATATATATGTATATACATATATATCATGCTCAGCAAACTTCAAATTCTAAAAACAAAGCAAAAACCTATAAAATGTACCTTAAATCTTTTCCTGCAACAGACTTACTTTAAATACTTTAATTTAATTACATGTTTTATGCTAATTAACTTTCAAGCCAACTCCATTCCATTCCTTTCGCTCAGTGTACATAAATTATTAATGATATCAAAAAACTTGCCCTCAAATTTATGGCTGGTGCTTTGATTGTCGTACAACGCCTGTAATTCCCATAAAGTTCATGCCCTGATATCAACGCAAACATTGCGCAACATTTACACTTGGCAGAAATGAAAAGAAAAAAATAAATAAATAAATTGAACCAGTTCCGTAATCCCTGATTTCGGTATCAGGTATTTCAGCGACTCGATTGCATTTTCAATGCCAACAAAATTAAATGCAGCTTGCGAAAACTTGGCGTGGCACCTGCAACATTGACAACAACAACAACAGCAACAACAACAGCCTTATCACGAATTGGTGGGCGTGGCTGGCAAGTGCGCGCTAATGGCCTGGCAATAACAACAACTAATGACTAAATTTCACATGCCACAACCCAAACAGCAGCAACTGTTGCTGGCGGGTAGGAAGCAAACGTTAATTTAATTTAATCACGTTTTCTTTAGCTGCTGCGACAAACAATGCAACAGCAACAACAACAGCAGCAGCGGCGGCAACACGTTGCCAGTTCAAAGGTTAAGTGAGTGAGCGCATTTGACTGGAGGCGACACACCCCAAAAATGGGCAACATTTGCCACAACACGGGGCACGGGGCGTATCAGTTGAACGCATCAGCAACAGTTGTTGTTGCTGGTTGCAGGTTGCAGTTTTGCTCGTGGCATAAACGCCAATTATGTGCAATATGCATGTGTGCCGTGCCACAGCGAGACCAGAGCGTGGCATGTTTTTGGCAATTTTTCATTTCCTGGCCAGGAAAAGACTTTGGAAACTGGCGGAAAAACTAGCCGAGCTCAGCTTGTGCAGGTTGCTCGAGTGGGTGAGAGCCCGGGCAGATGCGAGTCCGCCGATAAGCCGTGCCAAATGTGCAACAAGCGTGCCCCGGCTGGCCAAGCGTCAGGTGTGTTCAGATGGAGGAGGGGGGGGGGGTTGAGCTGGTTGCGAGTTACGCGAGCCTGTTGCATGCAGCCTTGGCAGCCAGCCTTGGTCACATTAGAATGACAGCAGCCGCAGCCATTGTCATTTCTCATGCAGCAGCAGCAACAACTGGTAACTGGTTGCTTGCAACAGCCGCTGTGGCATGCAAATTGCCGTAAATTGAATTTGTCTGATTACGTTTGCGCCCGGCGCGGCGCAATAATCGATTGTCTCTCTGCCACAAGATGCGCTAGCCTAGCATCAATATTTGCTTTGCCGCAGCCACAGGATGCGGTCGAGCCAGAAGAAGAAGTTGAAAAATAAAAATGAAAAATTGTGCCAACTGCATGGCAGACAGCCGAACAGACAAACTGAACGACAGACAGACGGACGGACAGACAGACAGTCAGATAAATGATTGCATTCGAATTGCATTTCGATGATTGCGAAATTGCTTTCCGTTTGGAGGCCACGCAGCGAAAATTATGAACATCTTGTGGCCAGAGCAATGGAAATGCTTAATGGAGATTATAGAGCACAGCAAGGGCGAAAGAGAGAGGGGGAGCGAGAGAGGGCGAGGGAGAGGCATATGCTGCCACAAGGATAGCCATCAGTCTGTAGTCTAAAACCTGTGCATAACTACATTATTCAATGGAATCAATTTTACTATCCCAAGCTACAGCTGGAACCTTGCCTTGAAAATAAAACCATTACGAAGAGCTTCAATTAGGCGAAAATGCTGAAAAATCAAAGAAAATCAATCAGGAAAACAATATCGTATACTTGTAGATAAATGTATTTAAGTGTGTGTTATTTTATTTAATAGTTACATAATTCAAATTGAAATTGCGGCTCAAAAGACATTATTTTATATAAAAGCACATTAAAGCTCGTGGTGCAGCTTTTATAGCAAAAGCTTTGTGGTGCAGCTTTTAAAGAAAAAGCTGTATATACTTTTTCCAAATCATAAAATCTTTTAAAGCCATATTTATAAATTTCATCAAGCAGCCTAAAAGCTCTTACGATTTTCATAAATATGTGCTTAAAAGCTTCTAAAAATGTGTATGAGTACACTTTCAGCTTTTGAAAAGCTTTTAGAGCAGCTTAAAAGCCATTAAATGCAATTGAATTCGCCGTCAAAAGCTTATCAAAGGCTGTGTGTAGCCACAGCTGATTAAATTGAGTTTATCGAAGACTTGTCGCGCTGAGGGAAAAAAAGCTGCTGCACGTTTTTCTAGTTTTTCAGCTAATTGCATAAAATTTGCATATGCCAAATGAAGTTTTTGGGCTGAATTCAATTAAATGCGGCCCAAGGAATCCGATGCTAGCGTGTTGCATGACAGCAACGAAACGACACAAAATACTGGTGCAACAAAAAAAAAAAAAGAAGGAGAGTAATAGAAAAAACTCAATTTAATTAGATTTGGCCAAAGTTGGCTAAGGTGGCCGGCCCGGGGCCAGGCAAATGCTATTTGATCTAGAATTTCCAGGTCAGCCCAGAACTGGCTGGGCATTTACATAAGTGAGGCATGTGTTAGGTACTATGCCACATGGCGTTGATAGGTTGCCACATGGCACAACCCAAATAGAAATGGCTGGCTGGCAAGAATGCAATCATTAAGCTGGAAATGCTCTTGCGGCATGTCAACATAAGCATTTGCCATAAATCAAATGACGGCCGAAAGCATTAATGCCAACAAAACCCTGGGCAATGCCAATACCAGACCTGGCTAGGCAATGCCTCAATTTGTTGTACAGCCGGGACGGAACGGGACGGGCCGGGCCGGGCCGGGCCAAAAAAATGTCGCAATCAAAATTTCAACATCGTGTTTGCCGTTGCGGCCTGAGAAGATCAGCAGAACAGACATATAGACCCAGGCGCAGCCATAGAACCTGGAACTATATTTAGATCCAGTCGATTGCCGCTCGATTGGGCCAAATGTTGCTGCTGTTCGTGTTGCTGCTGCTGCTGTTGCAATGCGCGACCCAAAAAGCAACAGCAACATTAACAACAACAACATCAGGAGAACTCCATAAAAGAAAAGCAACAAGCAACACAGCATCTGCTGCAGAGGTCGTCAGAACATTTTTGAATATGTTTCTAATTGGCGCACATTATTGTTGATCTTCAGATTGTTGGGATCTCTATTATAATGATCCAAATTGCTGGCAATTTGTTTAGCTCGATTGCATTCCACAGATTCGACTGGCTGCTCGCTTGTCGCCTGCTTAAATAAAGTATTAAATTACCATAAATTAATATTGTCCACAGGCGTTTAATTAGAGAGCCAGACAATGGGCATATGTAAAAAAAGCAAAAGGGCAACTTTGACACTTAAGTTGACGCGAACAAAAATGTGCAAGGGTACAGAGGAGACAAATTAATGAAAAACTATTGAATAGCACGAAAGAAGAATCAACAACTTTTCGTTGAGGGATCATCAAGTTTTCTTTCTAGGAACTTTAAGCTTAGAGTGTTATTAATTACGTTTGCTCAAAGTTCATATTAATATGCAAGCGAATTATACAAAATTAATATTTTTAACGAAAGCTTTAAGCTCGTGTTTTTAATTTAATTTCATAATATGCCCTGAAGCTTTTCTTAATAAGCAAGAAAATTTAGATACAATGTTTTAAAATATAAACTTTTAAACGGAAAGAAAAACAGAATGATCAAAACGCATGCAAGCTTTATTTTTCCTAATACCTAAGCTTTTATGTGCTTTCAAAGCTGCTAGATTTAATCAAACTTGCTTTTGCTTTATACATTTCTTAAAGCTTGAATATCGCAAGTGCTTATTAAGCATGTAAAAGTAAAAGCTCTTGTTTGATTAATTTGTCTTGAAACAAATCATTTAAGGCAGCTTAAAGCTCTCATGTGCTTTCAAAGCTGCTAATAATATTTAGTTTCTTAAAGCTCAGTATCAGTTGAAAGAGCTGCTCATTGGGATTAAATTGCTGTTGCTTATTTCTTTCAACTCGAATTGCCGAGTGCCACTTTACTCCACTTCAGTTGACATTGAAGTTGCAGTTCTTCTTCCTCTGTTTCGCTTCTCCAATTCAGAATTCTGATTATGTGAGGCAGGGTCCAATTGAAAATGATGAATGTGTCGCGTGTTTTAATTTATATGCCCCACACATGGTCAGCCAACGTATGTGTGTGTGTGTGTGTGTGTGTGTGTGTGTGTGTGTGTGTGTGTGTGTGTGTGTGTGTGTGTGTGTGTGTGTGTGTGTGTGTGCGTGTGTGTGTGCCAATGTCAGGCTTAGTGTAAATTGAGATATGCCCATTGTAATTCAATTTCTGTGAACCATGAGAAAATCGCGCCTTACATATGTATGTATATATTCTCACTTTTTTCCTATATCAAAGTGTGTTTTACCTGCCTCAAAGGTCAGGCCTTTTGACATGTTTTTAAGCTTGAAAAATGTGACAGCATTAGCGTTTGTTTATTTCTTTTTTCTTGGCTCAAATAAAGGTTGCGCGTAATGAAGATCAGCTACACTTGAAGAAAAGGTCGACTGGCAATAAAGATAAAATAAAAGATAAAATGGAAAATTTGAATAGAATGTTATTGGTTTTCCGTGTATTTTTGTATATTTGCTGTACTTTATTTATTTTTACTATAATTTTTCGCACAGTGCATGGCAATAATGTTGCCGCAGCAAAGTTGCGCATCATGCTGCGGGCTGCAACATTCTGCGCATGTGCAACCAATTATTAATTGCATATGAATTATGCGGCGCAGTTCCTCTTGTTGTTGTTGCTGTTGTTGTTCTTGTTGTTGTTGGTTGCATTCCTGGGCTGAGTCAGCATTTTGTTGGCTTTGTTGCCTTTGTGGCGCTCACTGCGACCGACTGGCGCCGACGTCGACAGAGGCGTCAACGGCGTGTGCCTGCCACAATATTCTATGTGCTGTGTTGTGTGTTCTCTGTTCTGTGTGCTGCCCGTGCGCTTGTGTGGGTGGCTCTTGGCTTGGCTGGGGCTTAGAATTCATATGCAGCTTGCAACATTGTCTCGCCCCCTTTTTGCTTATTAAATTACAAAACAAACGGCCCACACATAAATAAGCTGCGGCCCGGGACCGGGCCCGGGCATTAGACGGAAATGCGCCGCATCGCATCCTGCCCAGAATCGAGAGCCCAGAGATCAGGCTTTATGAAAAATTCCTAGCGCTGCGGCGTCTATAATTAAGCGTGAAATGTTGCTGGCGTTACGCTGCATTCCAGCCAGCAGCCCTTTGGCTATAACCAGACAACAGGCAACTTGCAACGGGCAGCCTGCAACAGGCAGCCTGCAACTTTGCAACGTGAGCACATTTTGTGGCCGAGTCACTTTTATGGCTGCCTCTCGATGTGCGCCTTGCTCCTTGCACCTTTTGCTGCAACATTCATATTAATTGCAAGTGTCCGCACTTACTTTGCAACATGCTGCAATTAGAATGTTGAACGAACGTTGCCGTCGCCGTTGCCTTCCTTTTTGTTATTCTCTTTTTTTTTTTTTGTTGACGGAAGTCAATTCAAATGATGCCCTTAAGGGTCCGCAGCGCCAAAGTTGAATGCACTGCGCCGAGATGCAGCAACAATTGTGACTGGACTAAAATTGATTTCTCATGTTTATGCCGTTTTCTTCTGCTTCTTGTTCGCAATATAAACAAGCAACGGGCAAAGTAATTAAAATAAATTGCTAACAAATGCGCAGGCAACACAGCACAGATAACTTGTTAACTGAATTAACTAACCGAATGGCTAGTTGCCTGCCTGCCTGCCTGCCTGGTGTTGGCCATCTAACGCCCTGATCCTGGGGCGCGCTCATGAAATTTGCCTTGACTTTGGTTATACACAGCAAGAAAAAGACGTGTCTGTTTATCAAATTGTTGACTAAGCTAGTGCATTGCAAGTTAGTTAGAATTTAAGGCTATTCAGTATTATTATTATTAACTTTTTGAAAATCGATGAGGATAAAAGCAACACCTTTTAGCTGCAATAGACGATAGTTGGTATTATCGATGTTAACTGAACTATCGATTGTTTGCTCCTCCGTTGATTTCTATACGCGATAGTTGGAGCTATTTATACTAACAAGACAGGAAGAAGTTTCGCTTTGATAAACTAACATTAGTTTCTATAGACAATTGCTGCAGTTATCGATAATAACAAAGCAGGATTAAGAGCCGATTTGCTAAACTATCGATTCTTTGGCCGTTCGTCAGTTTTGATATGCGATAGTTGTAATTATCGTTTATAATAAGCAGGTATATGGTTCGCTTTACTAAACCATCTATTATTTTCCCCTTCGTCAGTTTCGATAGGCGATAGTTGTTGTTATCGATAATAACAATACACTCATACATGTTATTGCAAAGTTCTGTAAACGATCGATATCGATAGACGATATTTACCACTATTGCAACTATCGACGATATCTTGTATCCTCACCTTTAAGCTTTACATATTATTTCTATACATTTCTCGTATAATTCCCTATATATTAGCTATATTTTTTCTCAATGCAGCTCTCCAATACTTCACTTCAACTTAAACTCGTGCCTTGGCCTGCCTTGTCGCCATGTTTGCCATCAAATTAAAGCGCTAAATTGTTGTGCGCCTCTTCTTCCTGTCTTTCATCACGTGCATTGGGCACTTTTGCCTAGACCCAATGTCCATGTCCAATGTCGATCCGCTGCGATCCCCTCAGCTTCATTAACATATGGGGCGTTTGTTCAGCGCATTTTGGTGCTGTAAATTACTGATGGACAGCTGCCCGGCTGCCTTCGGCCTGGCTGTTTGTCCGGCTGCATGGCTTGCCCATTGGCAGTGAAATTTTATGATGCCACATTTCCTTTTGGGTGGCTGCTGCTGCTGCTGCACCTTTTATGTGCTGTGCAACAAATGCGCGAACATTGCAGCTCGGCCTGTCCATCAATTAAAGATGCTGCCATACAAATGTGCCCATAATTTGATTGTTTTTCGCTACGTCTCAGCCAGTCGCTGACCCGCTTTTAATAGCCCCCCCCTCCCCACTAGGCCCCCGTTCTCAAGCTGACTGCACAGCATTTGCCACTTGCCAATTACAGCGAACCGGGTCGACTCTGTGCCTAGCCATAGTTGGCCACAATGCCTGCCACATGCCCCCTTCTGCCTTCTGCCCCTTGCCTGTTGCCTCCTGCCTGCTGCCTGCAGCTGCAACTCCGGTGGTCCGGCCAGACACTTGGACGAGCCGTTCAGGCTGATGGCCTTTAAAACGCGTTCTCTCCATGGCATTTAAGTGATCCGCACTCCGCAACACATCGCATCTTTGGCATATTTTCATTGGAAAATTGTGGCCACAGTGGGGCATTTGAACCACTTTGCGCTGCATTCACCAAACAATTGTAGACACTCGCAAGGCATTGACATTGGTCTCTCGGTTTCTGTCCTCGTCTCGGGTTAGATTTAATTCTCTCCGACGGCATCGTCGTCATCTGCGTGACGTGGTGCTTATGGCATATGACGCCCGTTTTGGCCATTGAAAGCATTTCCACATTCCGCAAGCGGCCTTGCTTAATATGGCACAACTAACTGCAGCATTTGGGGGCAGGTTTATCCATTCAGCTCTTATTAAGGCTGCTGCTGCTACTGCTGCTGCTGCTGCTCAGCCCGGGGGGAATTATCAACTTCAAGAACTCACTAATTCATCTCATTCTCAACTCTTTCTCTTTGCAGGTATGTTGTTGTTCCATTTTGTTTTGCTGTTGATTAACTGCAAATGTTTGCCTTAACCCTTTATGCTATATGCTCAGAGTATGTGAAAGGTAAGAGGTGTATTTCAAAAGTTTCTCAAAGTGGAAAGCGAAGCACAGATAAGTAGACCGTAAACAACTATATTATATATATATAAACATTCTAATAGAAAGTCTGTTATCCAAGCAAGTTAATAAGAGTCCGTAAAAGTAGAAGTATATTTAGATGAAAGTAGAGCTTCTTTAAAAATTGAATCTCCGTTTTAGCTAGCACTAGCTCTAGGCGGCATTCATATCGCCGAATATACTCCCCAAATTCTGATATTTAATTAGCTGAAGTGCCATCTCCATCAATTGGGTATTTAATCGAACCAAAGTCCCATCTCTAGCGATTGGCTAGAGTCCCATCTCTATCAATTAAGTACTTAATCAAACCAGAGTTCCATCTCTATTGATTGAGCATTTAATTGTATCTGAGTCCCATCTCTATCGATTGGGTATTTAATCGAACCCGAGTCCCATCTCTTGTGTTTGGGTATTTAATCGAACTCAGCTCAGCTCAGCTCTCAGCTCTGTCGATTGGTTATTTAATCTTACCGGAGTTCTATCTCTATTGGGTATTAAGTCAAAGCTGAGTCCTATCACTATTATCAATTTATCTTGTGTTCATCTCCAGCGATAATCATTAATTTTGAGCGTTTATTAATTCGATAATTACTTCGGCTGAACTGTAACTGAATCGATCTGTCATTTCTATGGGTCATGTTATCGATAACTCTGCTTATCAGAATATTTCATTAGTTGAGCGCAGCGAGCTGCGCATTGCCACTTGTCATAAAGTCTGAAAGCACCAACAATTTAAACAGAAAGCAGAACAAATCAACTGTGCAGCTTGTTAACAAAGTTATCTTGTCTCGGCCGCGTGTCAACAGGCCGACTGCCAATGCAAATTTAACCAGCGGCTTATTTATAGAGCTCATTAACAGAGAGGCCCCGGGCCAGGCAAGGGGTACGAGCAGGGCCAGTGGCAGTTGCCGTTAGCCAGAAGTCAATGTCGGCATGTCCAGCGCGTATCTAGAGTCAATATTGTGCTCAGCTCTTCGTCTGTGTCTGTCTGTCTGTCTGACAGTCTGTCGTGTCGTGTAGTGCACCTTTAGACTTTTGGCCTTCAAAAGTGCAGCAGCAGCAGCAGCCGTTGTCGAGGCCAGCCATGACAGACGTGATTGACTGACTGACTGACTGACTGTGTTAGCTGTACTTGAGTCGGAATTATATACATAGTTGATAAAGCGTCTGCCGTGACACCCACATGGCTGGGCTTATGCAATGCCTGCTCCACATATTGGCCCTGGCCCAATCAATCAAAAATCGTTTGATTTCGAGTTTGGAGTCTGTTGTTGGAGATTTTCTTTCAAGATATTGACAGACATTTCCTGCTCATTGCGGCTTTCGCTTTCCGCCCGATGCGCCCGATTGCCAGCACGTAGGAAAATTGATTTTGAAAGCGAACGCCTCAAATGAGCTACGTTTACAGACCGCAAGCCGCAGCCGAGCTCCAAGCCCTGCCCCTGTCCCTGCCCCTGCCTCTCCCTCTCTCTCTGGCGTGGGCGGCCCTGCTTGAGGTCAAAGCGCAGCTGCTTTTCACATGAAAAAAAAAACGGCTAAAAACTGCCCATTTTCTTGCTAATTTATCGGCTAATTAAACGCTAGACTAGGCGCTTACGTAATGCCACGGATTTTGAATGTCTTTATCAGCGTTCGCATATCGTTTGCCCAAATGCGGCACAATGCGGCTGACTTGTTGCATGTGCTGCATGCCGCAAATTTCACCCGCCTTAAAGAGAGCCCTTGGCTTCGTACCGGTCATGGCCATATGTCTCACAGGCTGTTCTCCATATTTGGCACCGCCAACAACTGCAGCTAACAGCCCGCAATGCCATTAGCATAAGGCCAATGGCCCGTGCGCCGCTTGCAACATTTGGCCAAAAATGCCCGCGAAATTAGTTTCTTGCAAAATGTTGCAGGCTGAGGAGAGACTGCTTTTCATTTAAAATTCTTTTTTTAGGATTTTGCATTTTTGCTTAGCTATTTTTAGCAATATTTTTCACACTTTTATGCATTTTTCACGCCATGTTTGCAATTCATCAGGCTAAAACTTGTTGTTGCTGCTGTTAATATTGTTGTTATTTATGGCTCAGGGGCACGTTCTGTGCGTCTTGTTGCTGTTCCTGTTCAAATGCCAGAGTCACGCAGTTCAGTTCGTCATGTCAAAGTCAACGACGAAGACGAAGAAAATGCCAGCAGAGTTCTTGCTGTATACCCTGTAAGAGCAGCAGTGATTGGGTAAGCTCAACTTAAAGTCAACATTAGTTATGTGCTTAGTTTTGGGTAGTTCAAAAACTACATAGATATCGCCTGAGATATTGGCGATAGTTTGTTTTGTGACTATCGCAAATGTATCTTCCAAGCGACACTTCCTTTCTGTACCTTTCTGACTGCCTAGTCGAGATTTTGGCGATAGTTTGTTCTGTGACTATCGCCAATGTATCTTCCAGGTGATACTTCCTTTTTATACCTTTCTGACTGCCTAGTCGAGATTTTGGCGATAGTTTGTTTTGTGACTATCGCCAATGTATCTTCCAGGCGACACTTCCTTTCTGTACCTTTCTGTCTGCTTAGGTGAGATTTTGGCGATAGTTTGTTCTGTGACTATCGCCAATGTATCTGCCAGGCGATACTTCCTCTCTGTACCTTTCTGTCTGTCTAGGTGAGCTTTTGGCGATAGTTTGTTTTGTGACTATCGCCAAAGTATCTTCCAGGCGACACTTCCTCTCTGTACCTTTCTGTCTGCCAAGCTGAACAATCGGAATGGAGCATACATTTTACATAGGCGCTTTTCGCTTTGGAGGATAAGAAAGCGATATGTATAGGGTACTTTTGAATTGATCAAGTGCTTAACACTCCGACTCTGACTGCTTCTTTCGTATGCAGCTGACGACACTCGAGACTCCTTCGGGCTGGAGTGCAAAGTGCAAGCCGCTGGCAACAATATTCAGCTGCTGCTGCTGCTGCTGCCTTCGCTCTTGTTGCAAGTGTCGCATGCCTCGAGTGGCCTCCTCAGCGCTGTTGCAGCTGGAGTCGGAGTAGGAGTTGGGTTAATTTAGAAGCAGCTGCCGCCTGGGCAACGTTTTATGAGATTTTAGCACTTTGTGCCGTGCGGCTGGGCAGGTCTAGCTTAATGGATTTCTGGCCATGGAATTTAGCACGTAGCTCTAGTGGAAAACTAATATGCTTGCCAGAAAGGGACAGAAGGTGGCGGACGGCAGGCGGCCTCCAGGCCTGGGACACATCGGGCTGCGTGACATTTATGGCTTCGTCTGGGCCAACTGGCATATGCCGTCCATTTGTCCAGTTTGTTCAGTTTGTCCAGTTTGTTCGTTCGTTCACGTGCAAATATGAACAAGATTTATAACGTTTTTGGTCTCGACGACATTTTCCTAGATTTGTGTTTGCAGCCGCTTAAAAGGATTTCACTTTTTCGCTGGAATTCGCACAAAATTTGCTCAAGCATCGATTTTGCCCCGCTCCACAAAGCAAAAGCTGTCGGGACGACGTTGCGTTGGCCCCCAACCCGAAGGCTGGGGTAGACCCCTTTAAGTGCCTGTGAACCATGCGATCTTGGTCGCATCTAAAAATAAATGCGATCCAGCGCTGGGGGAGATGATCTTTGGAATTGGAATTCACTTTTAATGCTTATGATCTTTGCCTGCTGCTCGGGCTCTCGATTTCCTATGCCCTTTCGCAATTGCCTTTAGCCTGGGCAATTTTTCGACTCGAAATGCTTATTAAAATATCATTCAAATTGTTCGCTTCAGTTTTGATTACCACAGAGCATAAGTATCTGGTGCAAACTATTCGCCTAGCACGATTATCGTATCACTTGGAACGGATGTCAAAAGAAATATGCAAACCTATCAAATGCGGACACAAATTTGCTGGGATGGAATTTTTTCACAGATAATGCCTTTCTATTAATCCTTTTCTCTTTTGATAAAGTTTATTTATTTAATAAATGAGTTGGATTATTGAAGATCCAAAGGAGTTCTAGAGGTACTTTAGATACTTCTAGATAACAATTGATGATTATGTTTAATAAAGATAACAATCTATCTGGGGTATTATGGGGTTTCATATCTATATCTGAATACTTTGTCCTAGTTAGTGTATTGATATCCGTACTATTGTTTCTTCCATTGATCCTTCTCTCTCTTGATGCATTAGATTATTAATAGGAGGTCGACTATGGAAGATCTTTAGGAGTTCGAGAGGTGCGTTAAAGAAAGAGTACAATATAACGTGATTATAGGGTATATTATATATTTTCATAGTTAGTGCATTCAGTTATTCGACTCTTGATTGACTGCCGTGCTATTATTTCTTCCATTGATCCTTCTCTCTCTTGATTAGATTAATTAAATAAGAGAGTTCGGTTATGGAAGATCTTTAGTATTTCGAGAGGTTGCTTTAAGAAAGAGTACAAAATACATTGTTTATAGGTTATATTTGCTATATGGATTATCTTCTTTTTACAGCCTTCACATATATATCTATGAATTCCCTGTCCTAGTTAGTGTATGCAGTTATTCGACTGATTGATTGCCGTACCTTATTGTTTCTTCAATTGATCCTTCTCTCTCTTGATGCATTAGATTATTAATAGGAGGTCGACTATAAAAGATCTAGAGGAATTCAAGAGGTGCCTTAAAAGAAGACTACAACTTGGCTTGTTTACAGGGTATATTTGCTGTTCGGATTTAATTCTTTGACTTAGCTAGTGTACGCAGTTATTCGACTTCCGTTCTTTTGCTTTTGGGTTGTTTGCTGCATCCGGCATAAAAATTGAGTACCACCAAAATGATGGTACAAATGATTTTACATGTGCCTAAACGAAGCTGTTTTGAATGTTCTTTGTGCCCGATGGCGCATGAATTTGGTTGTAGTTTAGAGCTTCCGCTGCAATTCTTGCGTTGAGTGTGGCAATTCGTGATACTCACATAAGAATTAGTATTGATATTTATATATATGAAAATAAATTAATCACCTTTGCCGCTAATATCGCAGCTGGCGAAAGACACAAAACTGATTTGTTAGCATTTTATAATCGACAAACAATTTATTAACAACAACAATAAACAGAGACGCAATTTCTGGTTGTCTCATTTGTTATCGCTGGGAATGTGTTTTTTTAAAGCGCATTTTGCGACACATTGAATACATTTTTTAATAGCAATTGCAAAATGCGTGCCGAAAAGGCCAAGTTAAGAGCGTTGATTTGGTTAAACACACGTTTACACCGATACCCACAGCGTCGTCGTCGTCGTCGTCGTATGGCATGGCAATGGGCTTTTAATGACCCAACCTTGTGTCTGTGTGGATAAGGTGGTGCGATTGTGGTGCTGCTCGTTTCCCTAAACGTTGGCCAAACGCGGCGGCGCCAGCGAGCCGACTAAATAAAATGCCGATTAAAATATCAATTGGGTGTGTGTCTCTCTCTCTCTGTGTGTGTGTGTGTGGTGTCTGCCTTGGCCAGACGATGCCACCATACAAATCGCCTAAGCGCATTAATATAATGCCATCAACAGCTGGCCAAGAGGTGCGTGACAGTTGGGGCAAGCGGGGAAGGAGGGGGAACAGCAACTGGCAGCGTGTTGAACAACAGCAGCAATCGATTTAGTTGTCGTCGCAGCGATTGCAATCGACAGCA
Organism: Drosophila borealis; assembly: GCA_035045885.1. Classification (NCBI taxonomy): domain Eukaryota; kingdom Metazoa; phylum Arthropoda; class Insecta; order Diptera; family Drosophilidae; genus Drosophila; species Drosophila borealis. The sequence goes on along the minus strand of JAWNOR010000346.1, from coordinate 16,820 downwards.
AGGGAGAGAGAGAGAGGGGGGGGGGGGCGACTCGGGTTTGGGGCAAGACTTTCGCCCGTTTTTCGCATAATTCAATGCCACAACTGCAACTTATGCGACAACTCTTATAAATCAGCCGCAACGCCGCCTGTCAACACCTTCTGCTGACCTTTTGCTGAAGCTGGCAACTCTGGCTCCGTGGCAGTCGGGCTATTTTTAGCCAGTTCGCGTAATCTTTGGCCAGCCATCGGCGGCTGCAACTGCTGCAACTGCGTCTCGCGCATTATGAAATTGTGTCAGCTCTGCCATAAATTGCGCACTTTAAACGGGCCAAGTCCGGCGGCGGCGGCGGCGATATCATCGACTGCGACTCCGACTGCGACTGCGACTGACACCTGAAGCCGCCGCCACACGACAGAACTGACAAAGGGCCGCAGCGTGCGGCAAATATGTGGCAAGCGTCACAGCTGGCGGGACGACTCTTGTGTGACGGCCAGTCTGCCAGAAATGTAACCAAAAGCTGGCAGCCAGGTCTCAATGTCTTAGTGTCCCGGGGCATGGCAACGGCTACTCCAATTGCAAAGGTTGCGAAATGTGTTTCATTGTCTTCTGTCTGGACAGTGCGACATGTAAATTTGTTGCCTGCCGTTGTTGTTGTTGTTGTTTTTATTTTTATTTTCTTAGCTAGTTTTATTGCTGTCAGATCCGCCGGCTGATTGCCGCAGCGACTTAGCCGCAAGCTTAGTCCCTCGAATCGCCCATAAAACTGTCGCCTCAAATTATGCCATAAATTGATTAAACAAATCACGGTAAGCCGCAGCAGCTGCAGCGGAGAGCTTAGCAGAATTGCATTTAGATAAGTTCTACGCTTTGTCAAAGTAGCTCGAATATGGTTGGGTATTTTAAGCACCACGTTGGGCGCCATTATGCAATTTTTTGCGCTATTGCCCGACTACTTTTATATGTTGCCTTTTTAAAGCATTTTTTACGACTATATAACTATATAACATGCACGCGGACAGGTATTTTTAATGAACATAATGCGCAAAGGCATTTAAATAGCCCACGTTGGGCGCCATAATGGCATTTTTACTATTTATAGAGTATATAATAGTTGCGCTTAACTCTAACCTGGCCATTCTTGTTAATTAAACGAGTGACAATGATAAAACTAAAGTCTTGTGGCAATTTCATAGACATAGACATAACTATAACCAGTTACCTGTTGCTTGTTACCTGTTACCTGTCGCTGCGATTTTCCACATCCCACGGCTGGCAATTAAGCAAAACGGCAACAGCAAAATATAAATAAAAAACCTAACGCTCTTGCCATCAAACTGGGTCAGAGATGCAGCAGGAAGAGATCTCCGTGGCGTCATCAAGCTCGTCATTGGTTTTTGCTGCCCACGCAATAATCAAGCGAAATGATGGAAAATTAAATGTACAAATCATGTTTACGACTTGTCGTCGGACTGCCAGCCAGTTAGACAGACAGTCGGACAACTGAGCGCTCCATCAGCTCTATCAGCTATCTTAGCCCGTCTTTTCGTCTGGCATTTTGTCAGTCAGTTGGCAGTGGGCGTGGCAATGCAGCAGCTAACTCCCGGCTAAAAAGAAATATGGAAAAAATTGTAGCCAACAAAATGTGCGCAACAACATTTTAGTCGACTCCACATTGACACCATTTGCAATTAGAAGAAAAAGTGGCCCGTTGGCTACTGTGCTGAGGCTGAGGATGAGACTGGGACTGCGACTGGGACTAGGACTGGGGCTGGGTCCGAGGATGCCAATGAAGATGAGATGCTGCTGCTGCTGTCCATGCTGTCCATGCTAATGTGTTTGATTCTAAATAGCTGAAAACCAGTTGCAGCAGTCGGCAATTGCAGTAGCCATTGCGGCCTCTCACTGTTCCCCAAGTGTTCTCTGTCTTAAAAGTTAATTGCCTGATTTGCCAAGGCCTACAGTCGAGGCGGCACAGTTTTTAACCCAGCAAAACTGTGGGCAGATCTTTCTCAGCTGTTAGGCAAATGTGCTAAAAGATTATGCTTTCGGATTAGGCACGCATATAGTAAGTCACTTCCTCGATGCTGGGATGGGAAAAGAATGTCTGGGAGCAGAGTTAAGGAATATTGAGAGAAATCTTCAGAGCGGAGAGGAAGTGTGGGGAAGCAAAAGAGAAGCAAATGGATGTGTTAGGCATTTTGGATTATATAAGAAATCAAAGCAGAGCTAAAAAGAGGGAAAGGTGCAAATGGATAAGGGAATTTCAATTTGTGTTAATAGCTTGTATTTGATCTCAGGCCATATTCCGAATAACCCGAATTCCTCGCACTCACATGGCTGTTCGTATTCCATCTAACGATCGTCACGCGTTGATGGGTCGCATCAGCAACACATAATTTTGTGATATTTGCCATAATTTTGTTGCGTTAAATGAAATATGTTAAAGCCGGGCGAGCTGATGTATTGAGTTGTTTGGCCCCAGGATGCGACCAACAGCAACAACAAGAACAAGAACAAGAACAGCAACGCAGAGCACACAGAATGCGGCCATCAGTCAAGGCAACAAGTCAAGACTTCGACTTCGACTTCGACTACAAACAGGGTCTTGCACTCCACGGTGCATGTACTGGCCCCGGCGGCTGAGTCTGCTGCATAAATAAGTAGGTTGCCTGCGAGTCAGTCCCGCTGTCCGTCTGTCCCGCTGTCTATCTGCCTGCTGGCCTGACATGGGAATTGATATGGCAACGCAACATGCCAGCCAAACTGCAAAAGCACCACCAACAACAGCACCACCAACAACTGACAAACAGTCAGCGGGCAATTGGCATCGGGGCATTCCTTGGCTTTGCTCATCATTTCTCACAAATGGTTCAATTAATCAAAGAAACCTTCCACACAACTGCGAATTTAATAACATTATTCGCCACGTAATACACGACACATTCACCCCGCTTATGATATCTGACAGTTGATATATAAATTATAGATCATGCCCGTCAATAGTCAATAGCTTTAATGATGCCCCTTGTAAGCTATGAAAACAAAAGACGACGATTCGCATAAATCAGCAATGTGGAATGCAGATCAAGATCGACGACTCATGCATATTAAATGCAATTGCCATCAAATCGATTGAGTCCAGGCAACTGGGTTTAGTCTAGACTAGATTGTTAAGTGTATTTTATTGGAATATTTTATAAAATCGAGTTCTGGGTAATATTTGGGAGGGATTTGTGTCCACTTGTGTACTTGAGACTTGACAATGAAAAGCTCGTGAACTTTTATTTGATCAGACGATATCTCATCTTTCTGGCGAGTCAGAGGGGGTTGGTCTAGACTAGATTGTTAAGTAGATTTGGGTCGCATAAGAAATACAGTTTTGATTAGTATTTGGGAAGGATTTCTCTCTATTATATTATATGTGCTACTTAAGGCTTGAACATGAAAAGCTCGTGACCTTTTATTTGATCAGACTTTTGCCTTAAGTTGGTTTTCTCGGCGATATTTCATCTTGCTGGCGAGTTAAAAGGGGTTTAGTCTAGATAGAAATACAATTTTGATTAGTATTTGGGAAGGATTTTTCTCTATTATATTATATGTGCTACTTAAGACTTGAACATAAAAAGCTGGTGACCTTTCTTTGATCAGACTTTTGCCTTAAGGTAGTTCTATTTATTGATTAAATCCGTGGGCAAACCTTGTTCTCCGATTGTTCAGCTAAACCTATGAATAGACTTATCCAGTGGTTATTCATTTATATTGTTCCAGTTTCTATTTATTATGTTATATTATATTAATCACCCTGCATAAACTATTCTCAATTTATTACAGGCAGCACCACAGAGCTAGCTCCCTCGCTGCTGGGTTTTTATGACACGCTGACAAACAGCTTGGCCGTCGGTGGTGCCACAACCAAGGCTGACGTGCATGCAACTGCCGCTGGCAACCAAAGCAGCGGTGAGTCAACGCCCAAGCGCAGCAACAGCAACTGCAGCAGCAGCAGCAACGCGAGCCACACGAGCCACACGAGCAACACGAGCAGCGACAACCTATCGGGCAGCTATGCACTAGATGCCGCACCACAGACGCCGCTGGTGGTTGCCGGTCTGCGTGATGAGGCTGATGGCGTGCAGCTGAGTCGCCTCGTGGTGCAGCGGCGTCAGGAGCTGGGCAGCAGTCACAGCATCGCCTCCAGCAACAGCAACAGCAACAACAACAACAATTCCACTTCTAATTCGCGACGCGGCAACAATATTCGCGTGCTCTCGCCCAATGTGCAGCGCATCATCGCGCACGCGGACGCCGAGCCCGTGAACGCGGTGGACATTGAGGCACTGCAGCAACAGCAACAGCAGCTGCAGCGCAGTCCGACGCCTGTGCGTTATGCTAAGGCAACAACGGCAGCATCCACACCGCCCAAATTGAAGCTGTCGCATCTGCCGCTGTCCAAGATTACGGGCAAGCTGTCGACGCAATCCGGCAGCGATTTGGTGTCCACCTTGGATTCGAGCAGCGATTACAGTGGTTCGCATAGAAGGGCCACGTCCGTGGATGAGGATAAAACGCCGACAAATAAAGCAGCGCCCGGCACACCCTTCCACTTTGAGGGCCAACCCTTTGGCCAGCTCAAGCTGCGTCTCTACGAATCGCAGCAGAGCATCAAACTGAGCGAAATGGAGCAGCTGGCGGTGACCAGCATGCAGCTGGCCGCACCGCCGCCAGCTACACCACCCAGGCACAAGGCATTCGTGGTGGCCAGCGAGCCGCTGAGTCCCGAGCCCTTTGTGGACACCATCAACTTTGATCTGGTTGCCCAGCACATCGATCAGCTGACCCTCAGCGATCTGGATCTGGGCGAGACGCAGCCGGATGGCGCCGCCCAGCAGCTGGTGGAGGCCATCAATAAGCCGCTGATAGGCAAACCGCTGGTGCGCAGCGTCTCCGCACCACGGGCCAGCTTGAGCGGCTCACCGTGCAGCTCCCCGCTGCAGACATATGCGCGCACCAAGCTCAAGAGTCAGAGCGGCAAGGCTAGCACGCTGGGCGGCGGCATGCCCCTGCGGCTGCCCACCGCCGAGCAGCTGGCCGAGCTGGAGGAGGCCAACAAGCTGTCGGCGGAGAGTCTGGACACGTTGACGGACATCAAGCCGAAGTATCCGCCGCGTCTCAGCGAGCTGACGCGTCTCAATAATCGCCCGTTGTCCTCCTCCTCCATTTGCTCCACCTCGTCCAGCTCGAGCTCCGGCTCCGATCAGCTTCTCAATGGCAAGCTGGCCGCCACCTCCTATTTGGCCAGCGTCGAGAGCCTGGCCGAGAGCGAGAACGAGCTGGGCGATCATCACCATCATCATCATCCCTCCCACACGAATCCCATGAGCGTGCTGGAACGCGCCTGCCTGGAGATTGTGGACTCGGAGCGCAGCTTTGTTGAGGATCTCGGTCAGGTTATCAAAGGGTAAGCGGCACTTCCATATGATTTTGGGCACTGGCTAACGCGAATCTGTTCCGCTTTTCAGTTATCTGCTGGACTGGAAGGAACGCGCTTGCCTGCGCTTGGACGAATTGCAAATACTCTTTGCCAACATTGAAGAGATTTACGAATTCAATTCGATGCTTTTGCAGCAGCTCATCAACTCGGGCATGGAACCCGGCAAAATAGCTAAATGTTTTATAAACCTACGTGAACGTTTTAATGTGTATACAACCTACTGGTAAGACAGCAAAAAAAATTAACATTTGTGCTCGAAGTTGGAGCATGAAGCAGTTTTAACAGATATTATCTATTCGTCTCTTGACATTTGCAATTGCTTGTTTTCAAACTCAAGAATGAGATTTTTCGATTCTTAGCACATTTTTTTAATCAGCTCTTTAATCTCTTTGCCACTCTCGTTCGCTCTCTCTCTCTGTCTCTCCCTCACACTTTAAATTTTCCATCCCCTTTAATCCCTCTTTCACTGTCTATTTGCTGCTCAGTCTCACTTGCCCTCTTTTTTTTTTATTTCACTTTTATTTCTCTTCTCTTTCCTGTTCCTCTTTTGAGTACTGCCCTTCTATGTGATTCTCAAATAATCGGCATTTGCTATAAGAGTGATAACTTTATCCCTGTTCGTATCTCTCTCTCTCTCTCGTCCCCTTTTCTTCTCTATTTTCCTTTTTCCATCTTTCTCTCTCTCTCTCTCTCTCTGCACCCAATCTTTTGAGCAATAATCCAGCTCTGTATCTTTCGCCCTCCTTCTCTGTCCCTCTCTCTCTTTCTTGCTCTCTTTCTGTTTTAGATTTGTACTCTATAGACAAGTCATCAAGCTATTTCCCCAGCGTATTTTCCCAAGGCACAAGATCTGAAGCAACGCATCGCTCAGCGCTTGGCGTGTCTGCCAAATCTCAGATAGACTCTGGCCAAGAACGGTTAACGGGCTGGCCAAAAACTGATCTCGATTGCAGCCGCAGTTGGCAGTCGGACACGAACATTGACTTTGACTGCAGCATTTTTGCAGTCGAGGCACGCCATGCTCCAGTGCGGTCATGCGCCATGTTCGATGTTCCATTTAAGCGCTGACATTTGGCTTTGGCTCTGGCTCTGGCTCTGGCCTCGTCTCCGACTCCGACGCTGTCGCTGTCAATTTGAAGCCAACTGCGCGCGCCGTTTGATTTGTCGCCCCGGCTGACAGCTGAGCATATATCATGTGGCCAGGTCCAGCGGTCCGAGGTTCAACTCCTTCTCCTCCTCCAACAGCTGATTTTAAATTCAAATTTCATGTTTCGCCTGATGAAGAGCTCAACGTTTTATTCTTTTTCGGTGCCCATAAATCAGCTGCAATAAGTACTTATTTTTTGTTGTGGTTTAACTCTTTTGTCTTTCAGCACAAGCTACCCGGAAGCCATCTCGCTGCTGACCAAGCTGCTGCAGGCGAAGCACACGAACTCGCTGCTGGCCTCCACGCAGAAGCTGCTGCAGCATCGCCTGCCACTCGGCTCCTATTTGCTGAAACCGGTGCAACGCATACTCAAGTACCATCTGCTGCTGGACGTAAGTCACACTTAAGTATTTCCACCCACACACCTTAACTACCTCCCCTTCGATTCTAAACATTGCAGAGCCTGCGCAAGCACTGCGATGTCAAGGAGGTGGCCGAGGCGTATGCCATAATGCGTCAGGTAGCGCATCACATTGACCAGGTGAAGCGTCAGCAGGAGCAGCAGAGTCGTGTCAAGGAGCTGTCTGGCATACTCGACGGCTGGATGGGACCAGGTGAGTTTCCAGCCAACTAACTGCAATTAACTGGAAAATCGCTTTCGGCTAACAAATCTTTCTTGCTCTCTCTCTCTCTCTCTCTCTCTCTCCAATGACTTGGCAGATCTGAGCGTGCTGCGCGAGCTGCGGCACGAGGGCCTGCTCATGGAGCAGCACAACAAGCCGCGTCAGGTGCTGCTCTTCGAGACAATGCTGATCATCACCAAGCAAAAGGAGGACGGTCGTCTCCAGTTCAAGAGCCTCATAACCGTAAGCACTCCCAGTTGCAGTCAGTCCCAATCTCTCACTAATGCCAACCTTCCTTATTTCCGTGCATAGCAAAAAAATCTGATGCTAAGCGAACATTTGCCCGGCGAGCCGACCAGCTTCTATGTCATACCCTTCGATGAGCCGCGCAATCAAATCAAGCTGACGGCCAGAAATCGTGACCAGAAGCGTATCTGGACGCAGCACATTAAAGGTGTTATGCTCGAGGAGCTCGATATACCCACGCGCGCCAAGGAACTTGTCTACCAGCTGGGCAACGAGGAAGGTGAGCTCCAAATGCTGTCTGCAGCACATCAACTCTTCACATAGAGCTGCCTGAGTGTGTGTGTGTGTGTGTGTTTGTGTTTTTTTTTTGTTGTGCCTGTCGCTTTTTGCTTATTTTCTTGTCGGCGTCCAAAACACATAACCATTTTTTTCTTTATTTATTTTTTTTTTGAAAGGTAAGATGATGTAGTGTAGTTACAGTTATGCGGGCACACGTGCAAATACACTGCAAGAAATGTAGCTTAATAGAGAGCCACTGTGAATGTTCACTAGTTAAAGTTAAAGCTTTTGAAAGCTCATTAATACACTGCGAAAAAACGTGTTACCTTTAAAGTTTTAAGCATGTTAAGGCTTACAGGCTGAGAGCTTTCAAAACTCTCCACGTAAAAAAGCCTTGAGTATGATGAGGCTTAAGACATGAAGCTTTCAAAGCTCACTAAAACACTGTTATGTGTAGGCTTATTGTTCGTATAATGCTTTGATTAGAATTAGGACATATATGTGATAACAGACATAGATTACAGGTTACTCTTAATACTTGCTGCTGTACGAGCTTTTAAAGATCATTTTCATAATGTGATAAGGAGCTAATTTGCTTCAAATTATCTAAGCATAAGCTCATGTTTTTGGCTTATTGACTTAAATTCGTAGCAAAACGATCTTTCTTAAAAGCATACTTATATCTTGCCGCATTATTTTACTTGACAAAGCTTTCTCAAGTCTCACTGATAAAGCTTTCACAAGACTCACAGACAAAGCTCGAAACTGATGCATATCCAGAGCTTTTTACAGCTCCCCTTTTAAGACTTACTTGTATATATCAAAAAAGACGCAGCCTATTCAAAGCTTTACTCATATACAAGGCTCACAGACATAGCTTGCAAGCCAAGCTTAATACTAGCTGCTGATAGAGCTTTTAAAAGCTCACTAATACACACACACAGCAGCTGAGCTTGTATAGAAAGCAAATAGTTTCCACTTGGAAGGGACAGTTTCTGGCAGTGCATTTGCACTTTACATGCCACTCCAGCTGTTCCAGCTGGGACTCACCTCGAGTGACATAACCACGTTTTGTAGTGCTTTTTAGTTTATTTATTTGTTTGCTTAGGCCTCCTTTTTGTGTGGTAGCTTTCTGGCCAAAATCGTGCCATATCTGACTCTTAAGTTGATTTATGTGTGTCGCGCTCTTTGTGTGTTTATTCTCCGTTGTTTGCACATTTTAATTGCACATGTTTTGTGCACAACTGTACCCGGGCTGCGAATTGATGCCTGCATAAAATTATATAATTGGTTTACGGTGTTTATGACTAACATAATACAAATACTTGCTTATTAATTTTGGTATTCGGTGCAATTACTTTTGCCTTACGTTTAGTTTCTTGTATTTATATTTTATCTATATACATATATATTTATATTTTCTGCTATATGTTTACCGTTGTAGTACTACCAGTGATGCATTCTAAAACTAAACCACCCAAACCAAACAAGAAAAGAAAACTTTAATTAGTTTTTAAGGCGTTCCTAAGGCTAAACACCAGAGACTGAACTAAGCGCTACTATTTTCTATACCCCAACCCCAACAAAAACAAAAAACAAAATCTTTATATATTAATAATAAAAAGAAACTAAAAATATAATTTCTAGTAAAATTTAACTGTTAACTTCTAATCGTTATCGCTATCGTTATCGTTATCGTAATACTGTAATCGTAATCGTAATCGTATGTATTAGTTTAAATTTCTGGTAATTGCGGCGCTGACGTAGTCTAATTAAACTGATATATCCGGTCGCTGCCTAGTAAGTATTTCGACTTATCAATTTACAAACCGTTTAACGGGTTTTTTATTTTTTTATTTGGCTTCTGATCTCTTAATTGGCTTGTTTTTGCTCCACGGTCCATGGTCTAACGTCCAGCATGTACGCATACTAACCCACATTATTTGTGCCAGCATGTTTTATGACTAACTCACATATCTCAAGGACGATCAAGCTCATTATAAATGGCACTTAAGCTACTGAATGATTGTTATACCTTTAGAGAAAAAGCTCTACTTCTCAATTTAACTTCAGCGTGCTTTATTGTATTTGAACGAAAAGAAAAACAGTTCATGCCTAAAGCTTTCAGCTGACTTGATTTAATGCTCCTAGTTTTTCACCTTATAAGGATTTGTTTTTAAAAGAATTCAATTAAACGAAAAAATGCCACTATCAATAGATGTGCCGTTATAATGCAAAAGAGCTTTAAGCTTTAAGAGAAACGCGCTCCGTTAAAGCATATTGATTAGAGCTTTAATTTGAAGAACTGTCTCACATAAGAGAAACGCGCTCAGTTAAAGCATCTTGTTTTCGTCGGGGAGCTTTTTTATATTTGAGCTTTTACTGAAAGCTTTCACTTTTCAAATTGTATCTTTGATTCAGTAAATTGAGTATTGAATAGAGTATCTTAATACTAAGTATTTTGAAAAAGAGCTTTTGATCCAAAAGCTCTCTCCGTTTATTTATTACTCAATGGATTCAGTATTTAAGTGACATTTTAGGCTAGTGTCATTGAGTCTATATTTACTTCATTGTATCTCTGCTTGCATGTGTTGGAACGTTGTTGGCATTTGTTGATGCAGTTGCTCTGGTTGCTAGTGCTTAGAGAATGTTGCTGGTGTTTGACCACAGCAACGTCCGCCTTCGATCATCTACCGTCCTTCCCATTACAGCCTCTGCTTGCGTAACGCCCCACCCCCAACCCCCTGTGCTACGACAAGAGACTAATTCAAGCTATTTGTCTTCTTCTCTTCTCTCTACTGCCCTGGTGCAGATCGCACGCCGGATCGCAGCACCTGGAAGTGGAGCCTGAACTCCAGCAGCAACTCGACGCCAACATATTTGGAGCGGCGCAACGCTTGCCGGCGCAGCGAGATACGTCAGCGGAATTCCAAGTTCAAGCGCAAGACCATCGCCAACTCCGGCTCCTTTGACAGCTTCAATGAATCGCTGGAGCAGGCACAGCCGGAGGAGCAGCAGCCGGCAGCAGCTAAGCCCGCCAAGGCGCTGGCGCGCAACAATAGTTTGGATGACACTGCGCTACAGAAATTGGCCGCTGCTGTGAGGTATCGGAGCGGCGGGAAGCGTGACGGCAAGTCCAGTCCCAGCAAGGAGCACGTGTGCAAGTGTGCGTCACAGGAGCAACAGGAGCTGGATCATGAGTTGTGCCAGTGCATTCTGCGTGAGCAGCGCAGTCGCACCAAATCCCAGAGTCCAGTGTTTAGTTACAAGGCGCTCAAGGAGCGCAGCAAGTCGGTGCCACGCATCGGCGGCTTCAGCCTCGAGGAGCAGCGGGAGGCGGATGACGATAGTTGCGCCTCGCTGCGCGGCAGCAAGCCCGATCTCAGCGAGCGCAAGGTCAAGGGCAAGGGCTACTTCGAGGTGAAGCAATATAACCACAAGACGATGCCCAAGCGGATTGCCACGCTGAAGAAGCAGCGCGGCAGCAGTGGCAATCGCAAGGAGAGCTGCTCCACGTTCTATATGGATCTCAGCGAGTTTGACAGCACGGTGCTGAAGATAACCGAGTCCACCGAGGATCTCGAGCTGGCCGAGGAGGCGCAGGAGACTCAGTCGCCGCAGCCGGAACAGTATTATGCCAGCCAGCTGGAGACATCGACATCGACGCTCTCCCCAGCTGAAAAGTCCAGGCGTGATGCGGAGATTGTGCTCGATCTGCTCAAGAACAACAAGGAGTTCGAGCGCATCTACAACAAGAACAAGCAGCAGAAGCAGCGACGGGATAGCAGCCAGGCCACAACGCCGCTGTCGCCGCTGGGCCATAGCCCTGGCCAGGAGGCGCCACCGTTGCCGCCACGTCCGCCATCGCGCTCACCGCCGCCCCTAGACGCGGAACAGGAGCAAGCACAGGAACTGGCTAGACAGCAGCAGCAGCAGCAGCTTGAGGAGGAGGAGGAGCCCATCTATGAGACTCTGCTGCGTAATGTACATGTGCCCTACAAGTTCTCACCCGTGCTGGGACGCGCCAAGTCCGTGCAATACTTCAAGCAGCGCGAGAAACGTCCGCCAGCGCCACGGCCCGAATCGGACTATGTTACTCTGGTGTACTCCGCCGAGGGCGTGCTGCAGCGTGTCGGCGAGGATGCAGTACAGCAGCGTGACAGCACCGGATCCGAGTCCAGCTCCGGCTCCACGGTCAAGCGTGACAGCCAAACAACTGTCATCAATCTTAGCCTGGACTCCAATACTGAGGCGGATCAGATTGATGCGCTCTACGCGCGTCCCATACCAAAGAACCTAATGAAGCGTTTGCTCAGCAATGGCTCCGGCAATGGCCATAAGGGCGCATTGGAGAACGTTAGCCACTCGGAGATTTCGCTGCTGCCGCGTGCACTCAAATCCATTGATAATCTGAGCATGGCCTTTGGACGCAGCAATCGTCCGCCCGAGCGTCGCGTTTCGGATGTGAGCGAGATGTGCCGCCAGAGCATACTGCATCGCCAGGGCAGCGAGGCGGTGGGTGAGCGCATGGCCCATGTGGATTATGCAGATCCCAAGACGCTATTCAGCATCATTGCCAGCTCGGAGGCGTCGCTGCAGCGCGACTCTGTCTTCTCGCTCACCTCCTCCTCGTGCACGTCCAGCGACAGCATGTGTGAGCAGCAGCGGAAGCGCTCCGGCGCCGAGCTGCCTGCATCCGGCTTTGAGTACGAGCAGCATGTCGAGGATAGTCTGGAGAATGACTTCCGCGATTCGGCCATTTACAGTGATGATAACAATGAGAAGCGCAGCATTGATTACGACCTGAAGCGGCCACGCAGTCCACCACCACCGCCTCCCTCGTCGTCTGGAGCGGACCGTCATCCGACACCGTCGTCGCCGTCGTCACCGTCGCCGCCTGAGATAGCGCCCAAACCAACGAAAGCAGCGCTACAAGAGCTGCTTGGCCAACATCCAAGTGTGGTGCTTTGTCCACCGCATCTCAGCCAGGCGGCATCGCGCAGCTGGGTGCTCCAGCAGATTGAGAACTTCAACAAGTAGACGAGCCGTCGAGGGAGACCGCGATTCCCTTGTCCATTGCCATAGAAGTGCATACTTTCGTAGTTTTTTTTATTGTATATATATATTCAAGTACTTTTAAATACAAACTATCTACATAAATGTACAAGAAACCGATGGCTTCTAGTTGAACCATATATCCGTGGCTATTTCATACCACATGTTTCTAAAATTATGTACAAGAATTATTTTTTATTTTTTTATTTTATTATTATTTTTATTATGCAGTTCATTTGATCAGTTATGTGTCCGACGCGCATTTAAAGTTTTTGACTACATTTTCGAATCTCGGCTAAATACAGTCCGATTTCGGAGAAATAATCCTCTATCTCGGACGGATGCCAACCAATCCGCATTCTAAGAGATGACTAGTAATGGTCCGGTTTAGAATTTTGAACTCGTATTTTATCTCTGGAATCGACTTGCATAAAACGTGTTTTGCTTTTGTTTGGAAATAGATATGTTTATTTTATTTAATATTCATAACCTTTGATGATTTTGATGATTTTTTGGAATATCTCGGCCAAATAATGTCCGATTTGGGAATTTATACCATTTTGGACTCGTAAGGATCAGTACTATCGATTGGCATCAAAAAAATGAAAATCTAAATTTTCACCAAAATCAACAAAATGGCTAGGGGTTACATCACGTTTTTTCTCAAATTCGGAGTCGGTTCGAAAATCGAAAGTTTTTTGATGGTTTTTATTGAATATCTCGGGTAAATACTGTCAGATTTTGAAATTTTATACCTTCTTGAATTCGTAGGGATCCCTACTCTAAATTGGCATTCAAACATGTCAAAAATCAATGGGTGAAAAAAAGTGGTTGACCAAAAACCGATTCGTTTGTAAAGTCAACCTTTTTTGATGATTTTTTGGAATATCTCGGCCAAATAATGTCCGATTTGGGAATTATATACCAGTTTGGACTCGTAAGGATCAGTACTATCGATTGGCATCAAAAAAATGAAAATCTAAATTTTCACCAAAATCAACAAAATGGCAATATCGATTTGCATCAAAAACATGAAAATCTAAATTGTGACTAAAATCAACAAAATGGCAAGGGGTTACATCACGTTTTTCCTCAAATTCGGAGTCGGTTCGAAAATCGAAAGTTTTTTGATGATTTTTATTGAATATCTCGGGTAAATACTGTCCGATTTTGAAATATTATACCTTTTTGAATTCGTAGGGATCCTTACTATAAATTGACATTCAAACATTTTAAAAATCGATGGGTGAAAAAAAGTAGTTGACCAAAAACTGATTCGTTTGTAAAGTCAACCTTTTTTGATGATTTTTTAGAATATCTCGGCCAAATAATGTCCGATTTGGGAATTTTATACCATTTTGTACTCGTAAGGATCAGTACTATCGATTGGCATCAAAAAAATGAAAATCAAAATTTTGACCAAAATCAACAAAATGGCAAGGGGTTACATCACGTTTTTCCTCAAATTCGGAGTCGGTTCGAAAATCGAAACTTTTTTGATGATTTTTATTGAATATCTCGGGTAAATACTGTCCGATTTTGAAATTTTATACCTTCTTGAATTTGTAGGGATCCCTACTATAAATTGGCATTCAAACGTTTTAAAAATCAATGGGTGAAAAAAAGTGGTTGACCAAAAACCGATTCGTTTGTAAAGTCAACCTTTTTTGATGATTTTTTAGAATATCTCGGCCAAATAATGTCCGATTTGGGAATTATATACCAGTTTGGACTCGTAAGGATCAGTACTATCGATTGGCATCAAAAAAATGAAAATCTAAATTTTCACCAAAATCAACAAAATGGCAAGGGGTTACATCACGTTTTTTCTCAAATTCGGAGTCGGTTCGAAAATCGAAAGTTTTTTGATGGTTTTTATTGAATATCTCGGGTAAATACTGTCAGATTTTGAAATATTATACCTTCTTGAATTCGTAGGGATCCCTACTATAAATTGGCATTCAAACATTTTAAAAATCGATGGGTGAAAAAAAGTGGTTGACCAAAAACCGATTCGTTTGTAAAGTCAACCTTTTTTGATGATTTTTTGGAATATCTCGTCCAAATAATGTCCGATTTGGGAATTATATACCAGTTTGGACTCGTAAGCATCAGTACTATCGATTGGCATCAAAAAAATGAAAATCAAATTTTTCACCAAAATCAACAAAATGGCAAGGGGTTACATCACGTTTTTTCTCAAATTCGGAGTCGGTTCGAAAATCGAAAGTTTTTTGATGGTTTTTATTGAATATCTCGGGTAAATACTGTCAGATTTTGAAATTTTATACCTTCTTGAATTCGTAGGGATCCCTACTATAAATTGGCATTCAAACATTTTAAAAATCAATGGGTGAAAAAAAGTGGTTGACCAAAAACCGATTCGTTTGTAAAGTCAACCTTTTTTGATGATTTTTTAGAATATCTCGGCCAAATAATGTCCGATTTGGGAATTTTATACCATTTTGTACTCGTAAGGATCAGTACTATCGATTGGCATCAAAAAAATGAAAATCTAAATTTTCACCAAAATCAACAAAATGGCAAGGGGTTACATCACGCTTTTCCTCAAATTCGGAGTCGGTTCGAAAATCGAAACTTTTTTGATGATTTTTATTGAATATCTCGGGTAAATACTGTCCGATTTTGAAATATTATACCTTTTTGAATTCGTAGGGATCCTTACTATAAATTGACATTCAAACATTTTAAAAATCGATGGGTGAAAAAAAGTAGTTGACCAAAAACCGATTCGTTTGTAAAGTCAACATTTTTTGATGATTTTTTAGAATATCTCGGCCAAATAATGTCCGATTTGGGAATTTTATACCATTTTGTACTCGTAAGGATCAGTACTATCGATTGGCATCAAAAAAATGAAAATCTAAATTTTCACCAAAATCAACAATATGGCAAGGGGTTACATCACGTTTTTTCTCAAATTCGGAGTCGGTTCGAAAATCGAAAGTTTTTTGATGGTTTTTATTGAATATCTCGGGTAAATACTGTCCGATTTTGAAATATTATACCTTTTTGAATTCGTAGGGATCCTTACTACAAGTTGGCACTCAAACATTTTAAAAATCGATGGGTGAAAAAAAGTGGTTGACCAAAAACCGATTCGTTTGTAAAGTCAACCTTTTTCGATGATTTTTTAGAATATCTCAACAATCAACAAAATGGCAATGGGTTACATCACGTTTTTTCTCAAATTCGGAGTCGGTTCGAAAATCGAAAGTTTTTTGATGGTTTTTATTGAATATCTCGGGTAAATACTGTCCGATTTTGAAATTTTATACCTTCTTGAATTTGTAGGGATCCCTACTATAAATTGGCATTCAAACGTTTTAAAAATCAATGGGTGAAAAAAAGTGGTTGACCAAAAACCGATTCGTTTGTAAAGTCAACCTTTTTTGATGATTTTTTAGAATATCTCGGCCAAATAATGTCCGATTTGGGAATTTTATACCATTTTGGACTCGTAAGGATCAGTACTATCGATTGGCATCAAAAAAATGAAAATCTAAATTTTCACCAAAATCAACAAAATGGCAAGGGGTTACATCACGTTTTTTCTCAAATTCGGAGTCGGTTCGAAAATCGAAAGTTTTTTGATGGTTTTTATTGAATATCTCGGGTAAATACTGTCAGATTTTGAAATATTATACCTTCTTGAATTCGTAGGGATCCCTACTATAAATTGGCATTCAAACATTTTAAAAATCGATGGGTGAAAAAATGTGGTTGACCAAAAACCGATTCGTTTGTAAAGTCAACCTTTTTTGATGATTTTTTGGAATATCTCGTCCAAATAATGTCCGATTTGGGAATTATATACCAGTTTGGACTCGTAAGCATCAGTACTATCGATTGGCATCAAAAAAATGAAAATCAAATTTTTCACCAAAATCAACAAAATGGCAAGGGGTTACATCACGTTTTTTCTCAAATTCGGAGTCGGTTCGAAAATCGAAAGTTTTTTGATGGTTTTTATTGAATA